>MU733760.1:0-23990 GCA_026770625.1 Nicotiana glauca | reverse complement strand
TATATATATATATATATATATATATTTTGTATTTTTCTTTATTTTATAAAATTGAGATTAAACTAATAATCATACTAATCAAATTCTAAAAATTATTTAATAACTATTTTGTAGTAATTTTCAATTAAAACCACAAGATCCTATTTTTGATTTTTCTTCCATTTATTTTTTCTAAAATGCATTAATACTAAAAATATAAAAATTAAAAATCCTAATGCATATGCATATTTTTGTATTTTTAATATGAGTTATTATGTGACCAATTAACATAAAGAATGCAATAAAATTCTTAAAATTGTCAAAATCATTTTATTTGATATTTTTGAAATAATTTTGCTTAGGATAAAAATCACGTGCTCACAGTGACATCTACCCTAAATTTCCTAATTTAGTCTCTGAAACTCTGTTTTTTACTTTAGGAACCCAAATGGGTCAAATTGACCTAATAGTTCAGCTAGTCATGCGCTCAAATCCAACCCAAGAACCCAACAAAACCCTTGAAGTGGGGAATTAAACTAGCCTTAAGGCCCAAACAGCAAAGACGCCCCCAAACTAAATCAGTAATTCAAAGCAAGCAAAAGAAAACAAAGCTTAAGTGATTTCAAGAACTAGAACCTAAACTAAGTGACTAATTAACAACACAAATAAGCATGGAGTCAATTAATTTACTAAATTGAAATGAACCTAATGAAAATAAAAAGAAATCAGATACTTAAACCTAAAACTAAACAAATAGACAAACAAAATTAATTAACAAATTTTAGAAATTGAAAAGAAAACTAAAGAAAACTAAAGATGAACGGAATTAACTACGAACAACAAATTGATCTAAAGGGATACTAGATTCGAAGCGATTCACGATTTCAAACAGAAGACAAGACTACTCAAGATAAACGGAGAAGAAAATAAAAAGAATAAGAGGTGAAGTGAAACAAAACGGACAGAGAGAAAAGAAAAATGCAAAGAACTCACCAACTAAACTTGAAAACAACATTGGACTTCCAATTTGCCCCAAAACAATGTTGATAGCTTGTTCCTGGTCAAGAACCAGCAACCATCATTGCTTCGTGATATATTGGCCTTGAACAAATAGGGAAATCGAGGAGATCCCCCTTGCATGCACAAAACTCGCTTTTAGGTTTTTAGGGTTCAGCTTCTCATCCAGATTTGACGGGTTCTGTGAGGATTCGAAGGAAACCAGTTGTAGATTAGGTATGAGGGGGTCATGGAGATTGTATGGTGTTAATTTGAGGTGGTTTGGGGGCGGTGCCGCCGGCTGAGGCGGTGGGAAATTGAGGCGGCGCTAGGGTTGTGGGGCTGTGGTCTCTGAAGAGAGGGGGTGAACTGGGAGAGATGGGTTTGAGAGGGGGGAGGGTAGCTTTAGGACAATTTTATATGAATGCGGGTTCAATTCTGGATTGTTTGATCAAAGGAGACCAACGGTCCAGATCACATGCCATTAAAACGGGGTCGTTTGGATCATCTGTAGGGGCAGACCGGGTTTTGTAATGGTTTTGGGCCTGGTTTGGCGAGTATCAGGGCACAAATCGATTTGGGCTTGGAGATTTTTAAATTCTTGGCCCAAAATCATGTTCTTTCAATCCTTCTTCCTTTTTTTTTATTTTAAAAACTCTTTTTTTTTTCAAAATTAAAATTAAAAATCTAAATTAATTCCTAATACAAATTATCTTGCTAAATTAAATTAATTAACTTTAATAATAATTACCATAAATAATTAAATATCAAATTAAAAACTACCGAAATTCGAAGCTCAAAATTTAAAAAATACAAAAATGAGTTATTTTTTGTGATTTTCTATTTTTGTAAAACATACTAATTTACTAATTAATCTAAAAATATAAAATTAAATCCTAAACACAAATGCAATATATTTTTGTATTTTTTGTGATTTAAATAAAATTAAACATGCACACAAAATGAAAACAAACAGAAAAAATTCTGTAATAATTCTTAAAATAACAAATAATTAAAAGAAAAACTCTAATTTTTGAAATTCTATAGGAGTAATTCATGTGAGGCAAAAATTACGTGCTCACAATTCTATTATTCTCAATAATATTTTTCGAATAAATAAACTTTTTATTTTTAATAAAAAACAAAAATTATTAATAATAATAAATATTTTAAAAGTAATTTTAAAACTACAACTTGAAACTACTCTCCATTTGAATATACATTTTTTTCATTTTTATTATAAAATATTTTATTTTATTATTAAAGATATTTAAACTCAAAAGCAATAACCAATAAGTAATTATTATTTTAAAATAATTTAAAATTTCAAATTGAAACAACTCTCCAATTCAAATGAACAGTTTTTATAATTTTGTTTTTTATTGTAATTTTTATTTTATTTTATAGATATTTAAATTCAAAATAATAATCAATAACCAATTATTAACTAAATAACTAATTATTAGCTACTTATACCATGTGGATTTTTTTTTGGTCAAACCTATCAAAATTTTTATTTAACCAAGTATAATATTTACAACTCACTAGTTCTTTTTGGACTCTTGAACTAGTCTCAAATAAAAGAAAATACTAGACAATCACTAACTTCTATTATTTTTTTCCTATCTCTCGCTATACTTTCCTATACTTAACTAACTAGGATAGTTGTTCAAATTTTCTAAATCCTTTTGCCATTTGATATCTTGTTGCCCTCTTGTATGAAGCTCTAAAATAATAGTCTTCACCCTCTGATGGCTTGTTGTCTTCTTGTCTTGAAATCTTCTTTGGTTCCTTTCTGCCCAAACATGGTACACAACAGCTGCCTATAGGAACCTTAACATGTGTGCTTTGACTCTACCCGAGCTCCTCTTTTCCAGCCATTCTGTTTCGGCATTCCAGCACCTTATTTTATGTTTTTCTCCCATCCATTTTAACAGAGTTGCCCACACTTTTTTGGAATATTCACATTCAAAATATAAGTACTCCATTGTCTCTTCAGTAGCTTTTTCACATAGCACACAATCACTAGCTACTGTATGCCCTATTTTCTTAGTGTATCTACTGTTGTGAGCTTCTTGTGCATAGCCAACCACAATATAAATTGATGTCTTGGCAGTGCTACAAAGCCAATTTTATCTTCTTCCAACTACACTTAGGATATTGAGGCATTGTTGCAGCATATAGCTTCTTTATACTAAACTTCCTTTCACTATAATACTTATTCAAGTCAGCTACTGGATCCCTTTGAGCTAACCATTCTTTGTTATCAAACATTTTCCTAACCAACTGTGATGACCCAAAAGGTCATCACTCATTTTGAAAATAAATTTTTGTGTTCCGAGGCCTTATAACCTCCTTTGTATTTTAACTCGATTTGTGTGCGTAGTACGGGCATGTATCCAGAAAGCCATTATGTGAAAATCTGTGAAAAATTTAGGTTGACTTCGGTCAATATTTTGGGTAAACGAACCCGAATCCGTGATTTGATGGTCCCGGAGGATCCGTAGGAAAATATGGGACTTGGGCGAATGTCCAGAATTAAATTCCGAGGTTCCAAGCCCGAGAAATAATTTTTAAAGAAAATTATTTTCTGGAATATATATGAGTTTTTGGAAATAAAATATGTTTGAATTTGATGGTATCGGGCCCGTATTTTAATTCTGGTGCCTGGTACAAGTTTGAAATAATAATTTGGTTAAATCTATAAAATTTGGTAAAGATCGGAATTGGTTTGGTATAAAACGGACTTAAAGTTGAGAAATTGGAAATTTTGGTGTTCTTGAATGATTTCATGGAATTGGGGTTTAATTCATAGTTGTTAATGTTATTTTGATAATTTGATAGCGCGAGCAAGTCCGTATGATGTTTCTAGGGTGCTGTACATGTTTGGTTTGGAGAGCCGAGGGCTCGAATGAGTTTTGGATAGGCCATGGAGTGAAATTTGAAATTAGGAAATTGTTGCAGGTTGCAGGTCTGATGCTGGCCTCTGATCTCACAATTGCGAGATCAGGGATCACAAAGTCTGAGATCTTAGGAATTACGAGGGACTCTTCGCAAATGCAAACTAAGCCTTGGCCAGCCTTGCTCGCAATTGCGAGCATCCCTTCGCAAATGCGAAGTACTCAGAACTCCCCAGTTGTCGCAAATGCGACAATACCTTCGCAAATGCGAAGGAAGCGGAAATCCTCAAGGGTCGCAATTGCGTACCCTTTATCGCAAATGCGAAGAATGTGGGTTCCTTAAGTGTTCGCAAATGCGAACCCTGGTCGCAATTGCGACATCATAGACCTGCTAAATGAATTTCAGACGGGATTTCAACTATTTTTACAACTTATTCAAAACTTAAAGTCTATTGGGCGATATTCTAAAGAAAAGTTCGCTTCCAAATTGATTGTAAGTTATTTCTAACTCATTTTTATTAATCTTTAACATCTTTTATGATGATTTCAACTCAAAATCAAAGGTTTTCATAGGGGAAATTCGGTGTTTTGTGTAGAACTTAAGTTTTTCAAATTTTGGGAATTTTGACCTCGATTTGAGGTCCGATTTCAAAATAAATTATATATTTGAGTTTGTGGGTGAAAGGGTAATCGAGTTTTGGTTCGAACCTCTGATTTTGACCATGTGGGCCCGGGTGTCAATTTTTGACTTTTTGGAAAAAACTCTAGAAAATCTATTTTCATGCATTAGAATCGATTCATTTTGCATTTATTGATATAGTTAAGTAACTTGTGGCTAGATACGACCGAATTGGTGGTGGAATCAAGAGGTAAAGCGGCAGTTGAGGCTTGAATTGTGTTTGTGGTATCGGGGTAAGTGTTTGGTCTAACCTTAACTTGAGGGATTAGAAGTTGTCATATTTGCTATGGGATAATTGTGGAGTACCACATATAGACATAGTGACGAGTATCTATACATCGGTGTCAAGCATGCCCGTGAGTCTAGTATTGTAATTGTTGTAACTCCGTTGTGATTTATCCATGTCTAATATGATGATTATCATTGTTGGTTCCCTTGCCGGGATGTTATTATTTATGATATTGTCTCCCTTGCCGGGATGTATTGTTATATTTTTTCCTTTGCCGGGGTGCTGTTGTTATATTATAGTTCCCTTGCCGGGATATTGTTGTTATATTATTGTTACCTTGACGGGATCTTGCTGATGAATTATTGTTCCCTTGCCGGGATTCTTCTATGATTGGTGTTGAAATATGAAATGGGAGAGGGTTGCACGCCTGCAACGGTAATATATGAAATGGGAGCGGGTTTGTCACGACCCAAACCACGTTCCGGTCATTATGGTACCTCTCGTGAAGACAAGGCCAACCAATCAACCCAAATTGCCATTATCAGAATTAGATAAATATGAGTAAAAAGTTTTAAAGATGATTCGATATCATTACTTAGCGTAATTACAACCCAAACACAACCCAAACCGGGGTGTCATAAGTCACGAGCATCTATCAGAAAGTAAATCCACTACCAGGTCTATTATATACAAAACCGGAATAACGAACAAAGAGAGAAAAATGGTGCTGCGAACTCTGACAGTCACCTCTTTTACTCATATAGCTCTGCCTCTGAACGACCCAAACCCGCTACCGGGTGAATAGATACCTGCATCTGCACACAAGGTGCAGGGAGTAAAGTGAGTACTCCAACTCAGTGAGTAATAAAGGTAAATAATAACTGAGCAGTAAGAAATCACGTAAAGCAAACCATCATGCTCTATAGAAGCCGGGTACAATCCTTTGAGAAACAGTAAGGCTGTGAAATCTTTGGAAATATCTTGTCTCAATTTAAAGCTCTTTTGAAAATTATCTTTTCAACAGTTACGAAAATGATTTCAAAATAGTTAGTGCTGATAAGCACAGAAAAATCTGCCCCTCGGGCACAAATACCACAGTATAACAGATAAAGAGGCAAACAAATATGCAAGATGAGCACATAAAAGTTCGCCCCTCGGGCAATATCTCAAATAGTACCAGCCCCTCGAGCTCACTCTCAGCCCCTCGGGCTCTCTCTCTCTCTTAGATCACACTCAGAACAATATCATATAGTAACCGCTAGGGCGTGCAGCCCGATCCATATATCGTCGACGGCGCTCACTGGGTGTGTGCAGACTCCGGGAGAGGCCCCTTACGGCCCAAACGCAATATCAAGCCACCTCATGGCATATAAAACAAGACCTAAAGGCCTTCTCACATCACACCCGAGGCCTGAAAGCCTCCTCACATAACACTCGAGGCCTGGAAACCTCCTCACAATACACTCGAGGCCTGAAAGCCTCCTCACAATACATTCGAGGCCTGAAAGCCTCCTCACAATACACTCGAGGCCTGAAAGCCTCCTCATAATGCACTCGACATATCCTCACATATGTCCCTAGGCCTCACTTAGTCCAGAAAATATCATAAGCCCCTCGGGCATCAATAAAATAGTAGTGCTCAGTCCAAACAACAGTGGAAATATCATTTAAGTCTCAATGTTCAATTAAAACGGCTGAGTTTTTAAAACAGTATAATCAATAGGACTCAGTTCAAGTAGTATGTCAAATAGTGAGGAAACAGAGATAAAATCCCCGAATGGTTCAAATAATTGGCATGAAGCCCAACTATGGCAATCAGCCCAAATCATGATAATATCAAATAAGTTTCAGTCAAATACACAGTAAAATCATCAATCGGGATGGACCAAGTCACAATCCTCAATGGTGCTTTACCCCAAGCTCGCTATCCGGCGTGCAAGTCACCTCAATATAGCACTACGAAGTGCATCTGGGGTTTCAAACCCTCAGGATATCATTTACAATCATTACTCACCTCGAACCGGTGAAATCCCTAGATCGCGATGCCCTTGCCCCTCAAATTGGCCTCCACTCGCGTAGAATCTAATCAAAGCCACAAAGAATGTGTCACAATATGCCAATGGAACAATACCCAATCGAAAAAAATTGAAAAATATTAAAAATCTCGGAATTAGCAAAACCCGAGCCCCGGGCCCAATTCTCAAATCTCAGAAATTTTTACATTAACAGATTCCTTATCTTCTCACGAGTTCATACATACCAAGAACTCTCAAATCCGAGCTCAAATGGCCCATCAAATCCCAATTTGACATACCAAAAAACTCAAGCACTAGTTCTTCAATTTTAGGCTTAATTTCCATAAATTTCAAGGTTAATTTCACATAATAATCGTGTATTTAGGTCATAGAACTCACCGCAAATCATACCCAATCGAGACCCTCTTTAATTTCTCCCAAAAAGATCTCAAGGTCGATCAAAAATGGTGAAAATAAACCTTAGCTCGTGGAACAAAATGAGCTTTTAAAACCCTTCTCTGAACAGACATTTTCGCACCTGCGATCACATCACTGCATATGCGGTCACCGCTTCTGCGGGTTTTCTCTCCGCTTCTTCAGATATTCACTCTGACTAGGACCGCTTCTACGGTAAAGTTCCGCTTCTGCGGCCACCGCTCCTACCGTTACACATCCGCTTATGCGAAACTCCTCAAAAGCGCGCGGACCGCTTCTGCGACCAATGTCCGCACCTGCGCGAATCGTGTCTGCGGATTTTGTCCGCTTCTATGGAAATCCCCCAAATGGAATAAGTCTGCATCTGCGATCCCCTTTCCGCATCTGCGGCCCTTTTCTGCAGATGCGAAAATACCAGATATCAGCAAATCTTCAGAATTCACCAAGTCCAAAATCATCCCGATGGCCATCCGAATTCACCCCGAGGCCCCCGGGACCTCAACCAAAAGTGCCAAACCATCCTAAAAAATCATTCAAACTTGCTCCAATCATCAAAACACATCAAACAACGCTAAAATCATCAATTTTCTCCGGATTCAAGCCTAAGTTTCTTCAAAACTTCCGAAATACGCATTTGATCAAAAATCCAACCAAAACACCTCCGAATGACCTGAAATTTTGCAC
This sequence comes from Nicotiana glauca, assembly GCA_026770625.1. Classification (NCBI taxonomy): domain Eukaryota; kingdom Viridiplantae; phylum Streptophyta; class Magnoliopsida; order Solanales; family Solanaceae; genus Nicotiana; species Nicotiana glauca. The sequence goes on along the minus strand of MU733760.1, from coordinate 16,073 downwards.
ATATCCAAAATCACCTAACAAAGCTACAACAACTCTCAAAATCCATTTCGACCCTCGAATCAAAATCTCATCTGTCAACCGAAATTTGCCAAAATACTAACTCTGCCAATTTAAGCCTAATTCTACGCCGGACCTCCAAACCAATTCCGATCACGCTCCAAGTCACAAATCATCTAACGAAGCTATCCAAATAATAAAATCTCCAATCCGAGCTCATATACAGATAAGTCAACTCTCGGTCAAACCTTTCGAATTCAAAGCTTTCAGTTGAAACTGTTATTTCAAATTCATCCTAAATTTTTCCTGAAAACTAGAACCAAAGATCTACATTCATCATAATACATAACACGGGGCAAGTCATGCCTGAGAACTGGCGATCAAAGTGCAAAAGTTCAAAACGACCCATTGGGTCATTATAGGGTTGTACGCCTGCAACAGTAATATATAAAATAGGACCGTGTTTCACACCTGTAACAGTAACATATGAAATGGGAGCGGGTTGCGCTCTTTCAATGATAATATATGAAATGGGACTGGGTTGCACGCTTTCAATGGTAACATATGAAATGGGAGCGGGTTTGCACACCTGCAACGGTAACATATGAAATGGGAGTGGGTTTCACGCCTGCAACGATACTATATGAAATGGTAGCGGGTTGCACACCTACAACGAGATAAATGAAATAGGAGCGGGTTGCACGCCTGCAACTTTGTTTGTATTTCTTATTGTTGTTGGCAACTAAATTATGGTTTCTTTACATCCCTCTTTAGTATTTTGTTATTATCTGCATGTCTTCCCCCCATATTTAACTATGAATATTTGGTTTTATTTTCCGATGTATATGATTTAACTGCACAGGTTTATTTGGTAGTCTGGTCCTAGCCTCGTCACTACTTCGCCGAGGTTAGGCTAGGCACTTACCAACAAATAGGGTCGGTTGTACTGATACTACACTCTGCACTCTTTTGTACAGATCCCAGTGCTGTAGCTTTAGAACCGCCGTGAGGTTGCTGCTTCTAGTTTACCAGGCGACCCGAGGTAGTCCTGCAGGCTTCCGAAGGCCTTGACGTCTCCTTCTATCCTTTCATTCTATTTCTTTCACGTATTCTAGAGACAATGTTATTTTAAATCTTTCAGACCTTTATTTGTAGTATTTATAGACAGTCTATAAAATTGTAACACCAGTTCTGGGTAGTTTTGTTATGGATTGGTATTGGTAGCGTTATTAAAACATTGCATTTCAGTCTTCCGCTTATTAATTATATTGTTCATTAAGTGTTGGTTCTTAACTCTTAATGGATTAAAAATGAGAAAGTGGTAAATAGTTAAAATAATTGGCTTGCCTAGCTTTCACTAGTAGGCGCCATAATGACTCCCGATAGTGGAAAATCTGGGTCGTGACACCAACCAATAGGCTTGTTTAGGTGCTTGTACTGACATGATTTCCTTCCCTTCTATATAATATCTATTATCCATTGAATCCAAAGATTGTCCTTCTTTTTAATAATTTCCCAAAGAAGTTTACATAGCGCAACTTTGTTCCAGTTCACTATGTCAATTACAGTCAATCCTCCTGCTGAATATGGCATACAGACTTTATCCCACGCGATCAGTGCTCTTTTTGAGCTTTTATTGCTCCCAGTCCACAAGAAAGTTCTATAAGCAGTTACTATCAGCTTAGATATCTTCTTTGGAAGTAAGAAGGTCCGTGACCAGTAGGTTTGTATTTCAAAGATCACACTCTTAATTAATTGTGCTCGACCACTGTAGGACAGGAATTTAGTTGACCAGCATTTGACTCGAGCAATAATCTTTTCTATTAATATACACTGCTGAATAAATAGCTTCTTTAAAGACAATGGAACCCCTAGATACGTGAATGGCAATTCTCCTATAGCAAATTTCATCTTTGTAATCATCTCTTCTTTAAATTCTTTTGAAACTCCAACAATAGATAAATCACTTTTTTCCATATTTGCTTTTAGCCCTAATACTTCTGAGAAGTGTTGAAGTCTGCTAATGAGTAATCTGGTTGATAGATCATCTGCTCTGCTACACAAAATGAGATCATCGACAAAGCAAATATGAGTTATTTTTTGCTTGGCACACCTCGGGTGATAATTAAAGTCTTTTATTCCTTCCAATGACTTCAATGATCGATTAAGGTACTCCATTACCAAAACAAACAAGTAAGGAGACATCAAGTCCCCTTGTCTAAGCCTTTTTTTGCTTGGAATTTCGTCGTCAATACTCCATTAAGCAATAGAGAATAAATCACTATTGTTACTGTTAGTATTTTTGCAATTAGCTTATAGATTGTGGAACAACATGCTATCGATTTAAACTCCTTTACAGATGTAGGGCTATTCTGTTTTGGCACTAGAGTCACAGTTGTACAGTTTATACTTCTCAAAAGTTTCCCATTATCAAAGAAGTCCTTAACAGCTTGCTTGACTTCACTTCCAACAAGTTTCCAGTATACCTTAAAAAATTTTGCAGGGAACCATCCACTCCTGGAGCTGTCATTAGGTAACTCTGTAACTGCCTGTTCTATATCTTATTATGTTATTGGTCTGATTAGTTCCTTCTGTAGATATTTTGTTAGACAAGGTCCATTCATAGCTGTTTCCAGATCAATACAAGGCATTTCTTTAGCACACTCTCCTAATAAGGATTGAAAGAAGCTTGTGAACTCTTGTTCTATCATTCTTGGTTCTGTAATCCTAACCCCTTGATCATTGTATATTGAAACAATTCTATTTCTTGCTTGCCTTTCCTTTAGCTGTGCATGAAAGAATTTGATATTTTGATGTCCTTCTTTTATCAAAACTGCTCTAGATATCTGTCTTAGCACCTGCTCATTAACTTCTTCCCATTTTACTATCTAGTTATTAGTTCTCTTTATTCTGAAATCAACTCAGTATTAAATGGATCTTTATCAAGGATGACATATCTTTATTAAGCTTCATCACTCTGTCCTTTAATCTCCTCAGTTTCATCCACACAAAGTACATTTTATATCTTTCTATTTGCTGCCCCCATACTTCGTCCACAGCTTGCTCAAACTCCTTGTTATGCAATAACACATAGTATAGTCTAAATGGTTTAGGCAAATAGGAATTATCTACCAACGTGTTAATGATAATAGGAGAATGATCAGAAACACTTGGATTTTCAAAAATAGCTTCAACACTACTACATTTTGTCAGCCAAGAAGCATTACCAAAGGCCTAGTCTATGTTACTATAGATTCTGTCTTTTGCATCCCTCTTGTTACACAAAGACCATTAGCTTCCCTTTCTGTTTAGTTGTCCCACCCCAATATCATCAATACATCTCTGAAAGTCCACCAATTCAGCTTGTTGTACTGGTTGTCCATTAATTCGATCATCAACAGACATCATACTGTTAAAATCTCCTGTTAGCAGCCATGCCTCATGAATATTACTCTAAATTTGCCTTAACTGATCCCATAAATTCCTTCTTTCAGCTATAGTGTTCTTCCCATATACAAAAGTAATGTCAAAAGTATTCTATGTACTTTTATCCTTTACTTTGCAATGGACTAATTGATCACTAGCTAAGATTATATTGACTTGTACCAATTGATCTTTCCACAATATCCATATCCTCCCCCTCTCATTTATAGCTTCATCAGAATACACCTTCCATTCTCTACTAAATTTAGCTCTAATTTTAGTCACACTACTAGGCTTTATCTTTGTCTCAAGGTAGCCTAGTACAGTTATTTTGCGTTCTAGCAGAAATGCCTTGAGTTCTTTCTGTTTGAAGGGCTTATTCATCCCTCTAATATTCCACGAGCTAACAATCATGGTGGATTCTCCTCATTGAGGACAACCCCTTCAGTCACCTTGTCAGTGCTGCAATCTTCTTGAATTCTGAAAGGACCATATATGTTTTTGTTCAATAAATCTTCTAAGCTTTTATCTAGCAATGCCCCTTTTTGATTAATCTGCCCTTGATCCTTCATTATCTGGTTTCCTCTTCTCTTTTGCTATGGGTATTCTGCATCTATATTCTCCTCTTAATGTGGTTCCAGACTATCTTACTTCTCTTTTTGATCTTTCTTGTTCACAACCTTTATTCTCCATTAGCCTGCTGGTTGCTTTTTCTTTTGTTGCTTCTTTGATTTCACATGTTATTGGTCAACCTGCCTTTGTGCTTGCGGACTTTTGTACAACTTTCTGTATGTTGTCCTAGCGAAAGACATTCCTTTCAATATGCTGGTTTCCATTCATGTTCCAGCATTCGTTCCCTGTATTTTCCATCAGCCGCTTCAATCATTAGAGAATCAGGCAGTTTCTGTGATATATCCATCTCAATTAGAATACGAGCACATGAAATTCTCACAGTTAGCTGTTAGTTTGTCTGAACAGATAGATTTTCCTAGGTAACTTGAAATCCGAACCAAATTTTCCTTACTCCAAAACTAAATTGGTAAACTAGGAAAAATGACCCAAATAGGAACATTCCTTGTTAATTCCTTACTCAACTGAAAGTCAGGTTCCCATTGTTTTAGGATCATAGGTCTGTTCTAAAATGTATATGGCCCTTGTTGAATAACTTTGTTCTTGTCATCCTCTGTATCAAATCGAAATATGAAATAGCCCTCATAGTGTAGGTACACTTGTGGAGTATCGACAAAATTCCACACTCCATATACAAATTTAAGCATCTCCTTAAATGAGGGTAATCCACCCAGAACATACCCAATTAAAGCTGCCCTCCACTTCTGAGTTTGCTCATTTACCTCATTCAGATTCAATCGAACAATCTTTGTTCCTACCTTCATTATTGGTGGATAGTATTCCAACTGCAGCCCTTGTTGCTAGATCGATTTCCTTGTACTACCTCAGCCATCGTTGGAGCTGGTTGGCTAGGGTTTTCTTTCTGCATTGAGAATGTCAATTTCCTCGCCGCTGAATTAGCCTCTACTTCTACTTGCTTGAGAATCTCCATTTCATTACATTTTGAGGTATGCATCACCGTGGGGGAACTTCCCATTCTTGTCATCCATTGACCTAATTGAATTTGTCCTGGTTTTTAAGGTACTCTCGATTCCGGTGTTACTAATCTACTTCCTTCTTCCTTCTTCGGTATAGTCGTCGGTGTTCAACCTTTGTTTTGCTGTCGAGTCATAGCTTGAATGCGTACGTTAGCTAGCCTTGATTAACGTGTCATTCCTTCCCATTCCTGTCATCTATGGCTTGAATTTGCTAAGTTGTCATTAATCATCTTTTTTCTTCAAGACCATGTGGCTTTTTCGTAGGCCGCCACTTTGCTTAAGAAGAAGACTTTTTCATCTCCTTTTAATAATATATAGATATAGATTATTTTTTTAATTTGTTATAAAGGTGAAATAAAAGGACCAAGGGTGTCCAAAAGGACCAAGGGTGTCCAAAAGGACCAAGGGTGAATGTCACACCTCTTTTTTCAAACCCCCAAAAAGGGTATAAGGGAGTTTTTTCCAAGTTAAGTGACAATCGATATAGGATTATTTTTATTTAAAATTCAGAGTCGCCACTTAAGATAATTTATGGTATCTCAAGTCACCATTTTAGAATCCTGAATCGAGGAAAGATTTGACTGTGTTTATGTCCGCGAACACAAAAATCTAGGTAAGGAATTCTGTTAACCTGAGAGAAGGTGTTAGGAACTCCGAGTTCCGTGGTTTTAGCACGGTCGCTTTGATCATACTTGGCTTATTAAATTATATAATTATTGATTTTAGAACCAATGTGCATTTATCTTTCACCGCTTTTTAATTAAGAGAATGATCTTGAAACGGGTCACGTGTACGTGTACCCATTTGTTTGGTGCGTCAAAAATCATGTCACGCGTACGTGCCCATAATTAATAATGCTTTATTATTTTTAAAAAATTTGACGAAAGTTGCACGAATGCATACTCCGATTTTATTTTTAGAATCACAATCATGTCACGCGAATGTATCCACAACCATGATACTATATTAAAGGGCCTAAGGCAAACTACGAATATTTGTAATTTTTATACCCAAGTTATAAAATTAATACGAGGGCCATGTATGATTAAATGATGGATGGCATACCTCGAGTTATATGAATTAAATTTAATTAGTGGCCTATTGAAACAATTGTATGATTAGGAAAAAGTTTGATCAAAGTTGCGCGAACGCATACTCCGAATTGGTTTTTAGAATTTTAATTGTGTCACGTGAACGTGTACACAATCACAATAGTATTTTAAATATCCCTAAAGGCTTTTCTACGAACGTTCATTATTGATGTCTAATTAATATTTGTGAGGGCCATATGTTAATTTTGATGGAACACCTCAATCTAATACAAGAATTACTTTAAAAACAAATGCAATTTGAAGCTATTCATTGCACAACTATTAATTACAGTGTTGGGCCTTTAGGCGTTTGGGCCAAGCTTATCGTACATATTATTTGCAGCAGCCTATTAAATACGGACCTGGGCTCAAACACCGACCCAAAGAACTGCAAGGCCATACATCTCCCCATTTCTAAGTGGCCTTGATGTCTAGGCCCGAATGAAACCCAAACCTCATGAAAAGCAAAGGCTGAAAAAATGAGGAACTCGAGATCGAGTCCACACAAACACAAGCGACACTTAAAATTCAAGGATACCAACTGAGCCTCATTGACTTTATCCAGTACGCAACAAAATGATAGAAAGGCTTTAAGAGCTACTAAACCATATTACATTTCTAAAAGAAACATCGTTTTGAATTCAATTGCACTAATGACATGGAACACAAAGCTGTATATCATTCAACTTTAATTCAAATCCAAACTAGCTTAAAAACAATTGTATGAAGTTTAACTCTCAATTAAACCCTTTTGACACACACAATAAAAATCCTATGAAGTTGTCATATGACAAAGCTGAATCTAAACATCAAGTCGACTTTGGACATACTCAAACACAGACCAAGAGTAATCCAACATAGGGCTTAACCTTTACTGCAAATAACCTGGAGCATTTTTCCCACCCATAGCAAGTTTAAACCAAACTACCAACTAACAAAAGACCTAGAGAACTTAAATTTCAGCTTAACAATGGGACACCAAATCGATAGCATGAAACAAACTAACAAAAATGCACCTAAAACTAAATTATTACAGGTTATGAATGTAATTGAAGAATAAAGAAGTAAAATTCAACAAAGACACTGATATTCATCATATATCCACATTTCGATTTGCATGTTTACATCACATATGTTATTCATGGTCCACAATGAGAGTGAGGAATCAGCAGTAGCAGTGAATTAGCTCAGTAAACTTAGCAAATTCAAGTTTTTTCAAATCATTTTGAACCCAGATGAGCAAAATTATTTGGAGCTTTTGAAAGTTCTGACTAACAGGGAACTAAAAGAACAAAACCAAGCAAATTTTTTTAAACACTTTTCAGTATTTTTATAGTCTTAAAGAAGCTCAGCCGTTTCTAAATTTTTCAGTCTTGTAATTCTCCCCCTCTCCTGTAGCAGCCATCCGATCTACTGAGATCTGGAACCCAGAACTTCTTCGGTTGCGTGGTTTTGCTCTTAAAGCTACTGAAAGTCTTTCTCTAGCTGTGCAATCAAGGCATAACAGTGGTCCCTTTCTGCTTTAAAGACTCTTTCCTGCTTTGCCATTTCATTTTCAAGGACATTGACCTTTTTTCTCATATTCATCATTCCTTTGTCATACTTTTCCTTCATTTGTCGAATGAAATTGGCCCGTCCCTCTGCATTCTTAGCTAACTTAGCTCGGGCATTTACTAGATTCGCTTTAGTCTTTTGCAAATCATCCTCAAAATCACGTACCTTTTCTGTCAGGTTGTAGATGAGCTTTTCATCTTTTTTGCTCCTACCCGGGTTATCAATTGCTATTCTCATTTTTCAAACTTGGGCTCAGAGAGCTTCATTCTCTTGGGCCAACTTTTTTCTCTCACCTTCGTCTTCTTGTGATTGGAGATCGTGGTTGAATTCTATGTTTCTCAGCTTCTCTTTCAAGGCGTGCATCTCGTCTTAATATTCCTTTTCCTTTTGCTTTTCACCCCAGACCATCCTTTCTCGTATTTTGTCATTGAAATCTTGAACACGAGGTCTTTTGGCAGGCCTCTCAGGATTGGGCTCGGGCTCGCAGTCAGGCTCTAGCTCATTGTTTACAAAACCTTTTCTCAAACCATGCAAAATAATTTGGATCCACTTCCCCCTTTGCAACATCTGATACCTGGGTGCCATTTTTCAGGTACCGGCATCCATTCCAATCCTGCTGAACTAAAGCCTCAGGCAATGCAGCTTCCGGATGTAGCTCAATGACCTAGGTGATTAGATCTTCATCTTCGTGTACAATCTGATATCTTCCTAACTACCGCAAAACCCTCTGCGGTGCATATGGCAGGATACTCCTCACACCCAATAATCTCATGTAACCCTTGGTAGCCATCATGTATATGGCTTCTGTCGTCGGGAGCCATCCTATAGTCTACTCAACCTGACTTGCTTTTAGAGCTTTCAAGTGAGAGATCCATGCTTCAAACCCTTCCGACATGTTTCAATCCTTTACCCTTTCCTCATAATTGGTAATGAAGTCATCCGAGCTCGAACCATAACTCATGAATCTGGGGTAATGGCGAAGATGCTCGATCAACCACATTTGTAAAAGGATATTGCAGCCTTTAAAGAACTGAGCCCCAGCTTTACATAATGTGAATGCTCGATAAATATCTGCCAGGACTAACGGGACAAGTGTATGACCTTCCTTGGTAGTGAGGATCTGTGCAATTCTAACCATACGAATATCCACTGTCCCTTCCTTATTTGAAAAAAACCATGATCCCCAAAAATGCCACAATAAAAGCGAATCGGCGATGAATCTTCCAAATGCCTTTATCTTGTTTGTTGTTCAAACCCTTTTCATGTGTTTTGAACCCAGCTGAGTGTTTGAACCTGAAGTGCAAAAAGTGGAAAGAGCAACACCCTTTGCTTACATGGGCTTTCTTCATCTGTTTACTGATATTTAAGAGGTCAAAGAACTTGTGCACCGAAAGAGCCCTTAGAAATATAAGTTGCTCCTTCCTTAAATCTTGGTCAAACTCAATGTACCCGGCCATTTCCTCCAAAGTAGGTGTGATTTCAAAGTCTGAGAAACAAAAAACATTGTGGACAGGGTCCTAGAAGGTTACCAAAGCCTTGATAAGGTCTTCTCGCGGTTTGAGCTCCAAAATGTTTACAAGGGCACCCAACTGCTTTCTCACCCACTTCTGACCATCTTCATCTACATCATTCCACTACATACGCAAGTGCAACTGAGCATGTTTCCTGACCACTTCTAACGAGTTTTGGTCACAGTTCATTCGTGACGGGTCCTGGACAATATTCATTTGTACCTGTGGAGGGTTAAGGTTAGGGTTGACTCTGGTAGACCTTTTGTGTAAAACAGGTTTTCCAATTTCTTCAAGAAAAACCAATGGACCATGATTCCTTCCCCTATATGATAAATTAGCAAAAATGACCGTTTTGCAAACATGGCCCTTTCTCAATTCCAAATGAATTTTGAGGTCGGGGAGGGATATTTTATGGGGAAAATGACACTTCATCGGTAGACTTATCCGTTCTTTATGAAAATAGCCCTTCAACAACTAAAGATACTCTAAGGCTATCTCGGCAAGAACTGTTTAAGACATTGCCGGAGCTGGATCGACTTATTTTGACCAAGACTCCAAACTACATTAATTTGACCATTGACTTTTTTTTCCTTTTGTTTACGAATGAGGCTGAACTTTATGTAGGTTGCCTACGTATCCCACATCCGGTGAGAATCAGACTTGCGTAGTTCAGTCAGTTTGGACATATTTGAGAAAGACATAGTTTGACTCTTTTTAAAATGACCCCTTTTTTTCTTTTTTTTTTTGAAAATTTTGGTAAAGTTTTGGGATATTTTCAAATATCGGGGATTTTGCAGAACCAAGTTTTATGATATCATCAAAATACAGAACTGGGTTACTTCCTTCCCTACATCACTCTTGGTTTTTCTTTTGCTTTATTTTTCCCTAGCGGGTCAGCATGCAGGCCAAAATAAATAAATGTTCACATAACACATAGGATGCATCAGGATGGTCTGTTATTTTGGGGCACACCTATCCTAGACGGACCCAACCCCTGTGTTGAGTCCCCTAAGTTAAATGCACATGATGCAGACAAGCGTTCCTACTAGAGATCCGACATGAGGCTGTATTTTTCTAGGTTTAGATCCTGGGGTTTTGTTCTAGACTTGGGTTACCTGAGCGGACAACTGGGGCCAAGGAGGGGGCAACATACCGAGAGCACTAAAGTCTACTCGGACTTATCGCTGGCCCAACCTCGTTCTATTTGGTATAATTTCAACAGAAAAAGTGGGCCACGCGAACGTATGCACCATTTTCAGAAGACTCAGAAGGGTGGTGTAAGAAAGCATTTTAATAACATTCAAATAATATTGTAATAACACATAAATGGCAATTAGCACATTGGGTTCACAAAATACAATAATATCAACAAGAAATAAAGCAAAGCGAAATCATATTAACAAGCTCAAATTTTGAACCCTGAACCAGGAGTTCCGGGTTCTTGCCCCCAGCAAAGTCACCAGAGCTGTCACACCTCCTTTTTCACACCCCTGGAAAGGGTATAATGGAGTTTTTTTTCCAATTTAAGTGAAAATCGAAAAGGGATTATTTTTATTTAAAATTCAGAGTCGCCACTTGGGATAATTTATGGTGTCCCAAGTCACCAGTTTAGAATCCCGAATCGAGGAATGATTTGACTCTGTTTATGTCTGCGAACATAGAAATACGGGTAAAGAATTCTGTTAACCCGGAAGTAGGTGTTAGGCACTCCCCAGTTATGTGATTTTAGCACGATCGCTTTGATCATACTTGGCTTATTAAATTGCATAATTACTAATTTTAGAGCCTATGTGCATTTACCTTTCACCGCTTTTTAATTTAGAGAATTATCTTGAAACGGGTTACGCGTACGTGTACCCATTTGTTTGGCGCGTCAAAAATCATGTCACAAGTACGTTTTCACAATTAATAATGCTTTATTATTTTAAAAAAATTTGACTGAAGTTGTGCAAATGCATACTCTGGTTTTGTTTTTAGAATCGCAATCATGTCACGCGAACGTGTCCACAACCGCGATAGTAGATTAAACGGTCCTAAGGCAAACTATGAACATTTGTCATTTTTATACCTAGTTATAAAATTAATACGAGGGCCATGTATAATTAAATGATGGATGGCACACCTTGAGTTATATGAACTAAATTTAATTAGTGGCCTATTGAAACATTTGTATTATTAGGAAAAAGTTTGATTGAAGTTGCGCGAATGCATGCTCCGAATTGATTTTTAGAATTGTAATTATGTCGCACGAACGTGTACACAATCACAATAGTATTTTAAATGGCCCTAAAGGCTTTTCTACGAATGTTCATTATCAATGTCTAGTTAATATTTGTAAGGGCCATAGGTTAATTTTGATGGCACACCTTAATCTAATTACAAGAATTATTTTAAAAACAAATGCAATTTGAAGTTATTGATTGCACAACCATTAATTATAGTGCTGGGCCTTTAGGCGTTTGGGCCAAGCTTATCGTACAGATCATTTGCAGCAACCCATTAAATAGGGACCTAGGCTCAAACATCGACCCAAAGAACTGCAAGGCCATACATCTCCCCATTTCGAAATGGCCTTGAGGTCTAGGCCCTAATGAAACCCAAACCTCATGAAAAGCAAAGGCTGAAAAAGTGAGGAACTCGAGATCGAGTCCATACAAACGCAAGTGACACTTAAAAATTCAAGGATACCAACTGAGCCTCATTGACTTTATCCAGTACGCACCAAAATGATAGAATGTTTTTAAGTACTACTAAACTATATTACATTTCTAAAAGCAATAATTTTTTGAATTCAATTGCACTAATGACATGGAACACAAAGTTGTACATCATTCAACTTTAATTCAATCCCAAACTAGCTTATAAACAATTGTATGAAGTTTAACCCTCAATTAAACCTTTTTTGATACACACAATAGCAACAAAAACCCTATGAAGTTGTCATATAACAATCCTGAATCTAAACATCAAGTTGACATTGGACATACTCAAACACAGACCAAGAGTAATCCAACATAGGGCTTAACCTTTACTACAAATAACCTGGAGCATTTTTCCCACCCATAGCAAGTTTAAACCAAACAACCAACTAACAAAAGGCCCAGAGAACTTAAATTTCGGCTTAACAATGGGACACCAAATCCATAACATGAAACAGACTAACAAAAATGTACCTAAAACTAAAGTAATACAAGTTATGAATGAGATTGAAAAATAAAAAAGTAAAATTCAGCAAAGACACTGATATTCATCATATATCTATATTTTGATTTGCATATTTATATCTCATATGTTATCCATGGTCCAAAAGATACCTAGAAGTCAAAAGAAAAGCAATGAGATTGAGGAATCAGCAGCAGGAGTGAATCAGCTCAGTAAACTTAGCAAATTCAAGTTCTTTTAAATAATTTTAAACCCAGATGAGTACAATTCTTTAGAGATTTTGAAAGTTCTGACTAACAGGGAACTCAAAGAACAAAACCAAGCAATATTTTACACACTTTTCAGTATTTTTAGATTCTAAAAAGAGTTCAACTGTTTCTAGATTTTTCAGTCTTGTAATTCTCCCCCTTCTCCCTTAGCTATGAAGGAACATGCCTTTTATAGAAAGCCCTAGGGCAGCAGAAATGACCCTATTATTTATCAATTTCCCTTCCCCAATTTTCATTTTTTTCAACTTAGACCCCGATTTTCTAGTTTGTTTGTTAAGTCAGCCCCATTACCCACTTCCCTAGCAGCTTCCTAGTTAGTTAGGACATATTCCTTTTATCCAAACTTCCTAAATTACCCTCTGAATTCCTAGTATTAACCTTTCTAGCCTAAACCGATGCAGGCCACATGATTCCCAAACCTGGGCCTAAACAAGTGTGACGACCCAAAGGGTCATCACCGTATTTTTCCCTTTTTCCGCACTTTCGAGGCCTTGAAAACCTCATTTTTAGTTGACTCGATTTGCGTGCGCAGTCCGAGCGCGAAGCCGGAAAGTTTTTATGTTAAAATATGTAAATTCTGTGAAAAATTTGAAGAATTATGATATTAATATTGATATTGTTGACTTTGGTCAATATTTTGGGTAAACGGATCCAGACCCGTGATTTGACAGTCCCGGGAGGTTCGTAGAAAAATATGGGATTCAAGCATGTGCCCGGAGTCGAAATCTGAGGTCCAGAACCCCGGTAAAAGAATTTTTCTGTTAAATTATTTTATGAAATTATTAAGGAAAAATGAAAATAAAAATGAGCTAGCAAATATAGGTATCGGGCTCGTATTTTGGTTTCGACGCCCGGTATAGGTCTTAAATTTTGGTTAAGCGCTTCCTGTAAAGTTTGGTTGAAAACGGACGTCGTTTGACGTGTTTCAGACTAAAAATAGGAAATTTGGAAGTTATGAACTATGAAATGAAATTATGAGTTTTGGGGTTTGATTAGTTGAATTTGATGTTATTTTAGCGATTTGATCGCTCGAGAAAGTTCATAGGATGTTATTGAGCTAATATGTGTGTTTAGCTGGGAGTCTCGAGGGCTCGGGAGTGATTTCGGGGGTGGTTCGGGATGTTTTTGCACATAGAAACATAGCAGATTTTCTGCAACTGTTGCCCAGCGATTTTGTTCTAAGCGATCGCGGCCTCAGCCACGCGATCGCACTGATTTGGCATTTTACCCTTCGCATTCGCGGATCACTCCCCGCGTTCGCATAGACCAGCTCCCCCCTTCTACGCGTTCGCGTACCATATCACGCGATCGCATAAGCCAAAGTTTGATCCCTCCCCCCCCGGTAACTTTCTTCTATGCAAACGCAGCATCCCTCATGCGTTCGCATAGCTCCCAGATTTCCTTCACCGCGATCGCATCTCCATTCCCGCGATCGCGAAGAGCATTTTTGCCCAGCGAATTTTTTTAGTTAAAATCTGAACAGTGCACGGGAATTTTCACCACTTTTCACACGAACCTCTCTCTCAAACCCTCTATTGACGAGTTCCAAGCTTTCTTTCCTCCATAACTCTTTGGGTAAGTTTTCTTAACATTGTTTCCTCATTGTTTCATCAACATCAATCAAATTCTTAGGCCTAAACATGTGAAAGTAGGTAGAAAATTAGAGAAATGGGTAGAGTTAGGGTTTTCAAAAAAATCGCGATTTGGACCTTGTTTTGGGGTCGGATTTAAGAACAAATTATATATTTGAACTCGTGGGAGTATGGGTGAATTTATTTTGGTTCGAACGTCGGGTTTGACCAAGCGGGCCCGGGGTCGGTTTTGCAAATTTTGGGCAGAATGTTAGAAAGACTTTAATTAGGCATTTGGGTTGGATTGTTGAGTATTATTGATGATATTCAATAAACTGTGTATAGATACGATTGAATTGGGTTAAAATTCGAAAGGGAAGGCATTGCTTGAGGATTGAGTTGGCCGTAAACCTTCGAGGTAAGTGTTTGATCTAACTTTGGCTTGAGGGAATAGGATTAGAGTGTTTTGATTGCTATTTGCTAAATGATCGAGTACGGTGCATAGGCATGGTAACGAGTATTTATACATCGGTGTCTAGCATGACCGTGAGTCATAAATGCTTCTAATTCGAAAGATGTGACACAACTTTCTTGTTAAATTGATAAATTCCATGTAAAGTGTTGGATAAGAACGAAATGAACTAAAAGAGTTTGTGAAGCAATGATTCCCTTACCGGGACGAGTAGATTGATACAATTGAATTCTCCCTTGCCGGGATAGTTGAGCTGTTAGTTGTACCCTTGACGGGTTTAACTGTTATGTTGATGTTTTTCCCTATTGGGACCTCCCTTGGAGAGGTTATCAGTGTTATTCATTATATTATGGGATCGTGTGGCACGCCAACCACTTATGAATTTATTATGGGATCGTGTGGCACACCAACCACTTATGAATTATACTATGGGATCGTGTGGCACGCCGACCACTTATGAATTATATTATGGGATCGTGTGGCACGCTGACCACTTATGAATTTTACTATGGGATCATGTGGCACGCCGACCACTTATGAATTTTATTATGGGATCATGTGGCAGGCCGACCATTTATAAATTATATTATGGGATCGTGTGACACGCCGACCACTTATGAATTATATTATGGGATCGTGTGGCACGCTGTCCACCTATATACTACATTACGGAATCGTGTGGCACGGCGTCCACTTATGTTATACATTATGGAATCGTGTGGTGCGCCGTCCACTATAAATATATGTATCATGAAACCCGGAGTAGACCTGCTGTTTGTTTTTAGTGTTCCATTTTCATCTAGTACTCCCCGATAGCATGTCCCCTCCCAGCTTTACTTTGTATTATTTTGTTACTGTTTTCTCGCACTTGTATATTATATTTGCACAGGTTAATTATAGTAGGTCCTGTCTAGCCTCATCACTACTTTNGGGAGCCGACCTTCAGTCCAGAGACTCTCAGGTAGCTTAGCTGACGTCCGCAGGCTCGGAGTCTCATCTATGTCATTTCAGTTTGTTCATTTGTATCAAGACAGATTCTTGTGTATTTTCTTTCAGACTGATGTTTTTAGTACTCCTTAGTAGTCTATGAGTAGCGACACCAGATACTGGATAGAGGTGTATTTTGAAACTTCCGCATTTTTATATCGTTTTGTTAAAATTAAAGTCTTCTGCACTTATTTAATTATTGTTAGAATAATATATTGTTGAGGGTGGTTAAAGAAATGTTGTATTATTTGGCTGGCCTAGCTACGTTAGTAGGCGCCATCACGACGCCCGATGGTGGGACAAATCCGGGTCGTGACAAGTTGGTATCAGAGCTCTAAGTTGCATGGGTCTCATTACTCACGGACAAACTTAGTAGAGTCTGAGGGATCGGTACGGAGACGTCTGTATTTATCCCCCAGAGGCTATGGA
>MU733759.1:13873-27531 GCA_026770625.1 Nicotiana glauca | reverse complement strand
CACTCTCAAAACACCAAATTTACATCGGATTCAAGCCTAAGTTAAACTAAAACTTCCGAAACTTGCATTTGATCTAAAACCCAACCAAATCACCTCTGAATAACCTGAAATTTTGCACACATATCTCAAATCACCTAAAGAAGCTACAACAACTCTCGGAGTTCCATTCCGACCCTCGGATCAAAATCTCACCTATCATCCGGAATTCGCCAAAATCCAACCTTAGCCAATTCAAGCCTAATTCTACACCGGACCTCCAAATTCAATTCCGATTGCGCTCCTAAGTCACAAATCATCCCTCGAAACTAGCCGAATCATCGAAAATCCATTCCGAGCCTTCTAACTCATAAGTCAACATTCAGTTGACTTTTCCAAACTAACCTTCTCATAAAGAGACTTATTGTCTCATTTCTAACCGAACTCTATCCGAATTACTTCAAATTCTCCAAAAACATATACTAAAACATATAGAAGCATAAAACAGGGAAAACGGGGTGGTAACTCCCGTAACGACGGGTCGGGTCGTTACATGTGTGCTCGGACTTATTTGTGAGAAATTTGCCTTTAGGGTTCTTAGGTCCTTATGTTCATTATGTGGGAAGTATTTCGTTATGATTGAGTTTCCTAATTGCTTAATTTACATCTATATGATGCATACGATGTTGTTAGCTTTCCTCTAATTCCTACTTGTTACATGACCCTTAATTGCCTTAATTGAAGTGATTGCCTTCGTTATTATTTTGATACTTCTTGATTATGAGTTTCTCTATGACTTCATGCAAATATGTTATAGATCAAATTGTTGTGGCTACCGATGTAGTTATCACATACTTATTGTGTCTTGTTGTTTAGTTAAAGTTATTGTGCTTCATGGTTTTTCCGTGATCCTTATTAGGTACTATTCATGCTTAAATTGACGATTATTCATGTTGATCAAGACTTATGACATTCTCTTGGTAATTGACCATTGTTGAGTATTGACTCGAGTTGAGATCTATATTGCGAAGCTAACTGGTGAAACAAGATTGGTTATTGTTGATTCCCTTGCCGGTAGGTTATTGTTTCTATTGTTGATTCCCTTGCTGGGATGTTATTGTTTCTATTGTTGATTCCCTTGCCGGGAGGTTATTGCTTCTATTGTTGATTCCCTTGCCGGGATGTTATTATTTCTATTGTTGATTTCCTTCCCTTGATATTATTGTTTCTATTATTTGGGTGAGGAAGAGTGTAAAGCACGAAGGGTGATGTTGTGCATGATATTGTGAGAGAGAGTGTAAAGCACAAAGGGTGATGCCCTGCATGATATTGTGAGATAGAGTTAAAGCACGAAGGGTGATGCCGTGCACATTTCTATTTATGCATATTGTGAGGAAGAGTGTAAAAGAAATAAAGGGTGATGCCGTGACACATTATTGAGAGTAAAAGCACGAAGGGTGATGTGTGCCACATTATTGAGAGTAAAAGCACGAAGGGTGGTGCCATGCATGATATTATGAGGAAGAGTGTAAAGCATGAAAGGTGAAGCCGTGTACATTTCTATTTATGCATATTGTGAGGAAGAGTGTAAAGCACAAAGGGTGAAGCCGTGCACATTTCTATTTATGCATATTTTGAGGAAGAGTGATAAAGCACGAAGGGTGATGCCATGCACTTTCTGTTTGTTGTGTTTTTTGTAGCTGTCAATTCAAGTGTGTTAATTGTTCAGATTTATTTATTGCTGTGACTCTTGCAATTGAACTCCATAGAGTTTTCAATATTTTGCCGTATTTATATATATATTTTAGTACTTTGAATTTCAACAATTGTTTCATATTTAATTCAATTAATTACTCAAATAAATTCCCTTAATCCGTTTGAGGTTGTATTTTACGTGATCCTATTCGTCGATTTGTGTTGTTGGAGGCTTGCAATGAGCCATAAATGGATGTTGATTAATATTTTAGGTCATATTTTGATGTAATTAGGATATCTAATTGTAGTATTGACTTGTTGGTGATGTTTGAGCATTTTAATCAATATTGGAACGATGGGAGAGGATTGAAAGCCTGTGAATGTTAATAAAGCGAAAGAGAGGTAAGTTGATTACAACTTACTCTTCTTAAGGAATTGTCTCTAAAAGCATATTTCTAGTTAATGCTTAAGTTATTTGCAAATGTGCTTTCGTGCTTGTGGGGACAAACAAGTACGGATGTCTCCATGTACTAAAATACTATATTGCATATGTAGTGGCGTGTTGTTTTATAAACTTTTATTTTAAATTGTGTTGGCAAAATAACACTTAAGGTAAATATTATAAGTTTTTATCAAAACTTACGTATTGATAAGGGTATACATATTTGAGTGCTAAAGATAAGTTTTTATGGAAAATGTTTCTTTTGAAAACTGATGAGTAGAATAGCACTTGTGGTATCTTTTAAAGATTGAATTCCTCATTACTAAGGTTTTAACATGTAAAAGTTTGTTTATTTAATTTTTGTTCAAATGGTTTAGATTTTTTATTAATGATATGATTTGATAAAAATAGATCCTTTGAGACTACTATGCTATGAATCTATTTTGAAGTATCAAATGTTTTGAGAGTTACTTGTGTTTACCGAGATTGACTCCAGATATATTGTGTTCGTCGTCATGAAATTATACATGTCGTTATATGCATAGATGGCCACTTTGTGCTATAGACTACGACAGAGCGCTGTCCCTCGATAGGGTACTATTTTGTGCTATTATTAGCATGGCTGAGTCGATTCGTACAGCACTACGATGAGACGACCTGAGCAAGTAGGGTATATGATACTTGCCGCCAGGTACATAACCTAGTTTTTCCTCTTGTGTCGATGATGATATAGTACTCCCAGTGAAAGGTAAGGATGATTTTCTTATATTTAGACCTAATGAGCCGAAAGTGATTTCAATGATTTAAAGCAAATGGAATGATGTTTTATGATTTTATTCAAAATCTTGGATTGACATAAATATTCTAAAAGTTTATTGTGGGTTATATTTCACTTGTATTTTATTTAAAATAATAATGATTATGAAGTGATAAAATTTCTTATCCTTTTATATCAAATATAGATGCATTATTTTTATAAAGTTTGTCCCAAGAACTTAAGTTAGAGAGAGTCTATGACACTTATTGAGTGCCGCTGTGGTGTACTTAGGCCCCCTCCAGGGTCCCGCTTACTTTACATGTTTCAGAATGAGGTATGATACGTTTCATGCGGTCAGGGCTAGGATGACTCTCTTTCTGAGATATATGGTGAGGCACCACTCCTATTTCGTAATAGCTATCATGTTGTTTTATTAATTTATGCTAGTAAGGTATTAGCCCAAATGTTTAATTCTATCCTTTGGTATAGTGGCTCCATAGATAGTTATGAAAAGTTGTAGTAATGGGGTTGTACACGACATACATGAAAATATATTTATTTTACTTAGTCTTATTGTTATTATCATGAAAGGAATCATGTGCGATTTTGAATTGGAAAATATTTTATCATTTAACTTGAAGTTGTATATGATCTTCAAGGAGCTTCCATGGTTAAATTGGTTTTCATGCATATGATTTGGGTGCATCATATGGTTTGGTTTGCTCTGGTCGGGTAGTGTGCCGGGTGTCGGTCACGTAGTTTTGGGTCGTGACAGAAAAGACCAATTACTAAGGGCTAGGAGGCTTTATGACCATAAGGTGTCTGATAAAATGCCTAAGTGACTAAAACATGAGCATTAGTGCTAATATTGGTTCCTCTTGACATATATATATATATATATATATATATTGACGTAGATTATTGTTGAAAGAGACAACAAACATTCTGATACGCTTAAAAGGACTAGAGTCAAGGTATGTGAGGTTAACTCTCTATGTTTGGGAATGTTAATGATTCTCCTACACTACATTTCTTTTATGACGCTACTAATTACCTCAGAAATATAGTTAAGCCTAGTTTCTAAAAAAATTGCAGAACTTCTATTCTTGTCACGCCCCAAACCTAGGGAGGAGTTGCTGGCACCCGGTGCCATGCTGGCCCGAGCGAACCACTGCGTAACTCATTTTTTCTTCTTCTAACAATCATGAGGCACATGAGCACAACTTGTAACGCACAACTATAATTGGGCAAACACTCTATCAATAAACTATCGTTATTAAAACATGAATATATATGGGCCGTAAAGGCCTCTGACATACTGTACAAAATGAATCTCTGTCTACAAAGTCTCTAAGATTATTTGACATCAAATGGGACAGAGTACCGGCCTACCCATAGGTCTGTAGCAAAACTCTGACACGAAGACTCATAGACACGACTGCACTCCGAATGAGGTAGAGTCTTACCGATTTTTCATTAAATGCCAATCTCATCTACTACGAGGGATCGTCAAACTGATTGTCTATACCTGTGGGCATGAAACGTAGCGTCCCCAAGCAAAAAGGGACATCGGTATGAATAATATACTGAGTATGTAAGGCACATAAATAAGTACATAACAGACATCGAAGAAATATAGAGTAAATGACTCAACCTGTAAGTCTGGATAACTCTGTAAATCATGAAATAATTATAGTGTCATGCATATATGTATGAATGTCATGTCGTGCATAGGTACATATTTCATAACATCATCAGGCCTCTGAGGGCATCCCATCATATCATCTCGGCTACTTTGGGCAAAATCATCAACGTATATCGGCTGATTAGGTGGTGGTGCGTATATAATGTCATAACCTTTCCATATCCCATATACATATAATATATACATATATACGCGTATATAATGCCATCTGGTCATGGGTCAATGTGCATGTATAAATGCATAAAATGCATATAAAATGCATTAATAAAATCACTCTGTACACCACAAGACCATTATGCCTCTGATTAATATCACGAAACAAATTTTATCAACTTACGTATTTTCTGAGACACATGAAAAAATGATAGAATAATATGACACATGTGAATCAAGAACATACGCATCTCTAATATTTCTATGAATATAGTCATTTATGAAAATTGTGCTTTTGCTTGTTTCGTTTGTGTCGTATAGATCATGCCAAAAAGAAAGAAGGGATACCCTTAACATATCTAAGCCGATTCTCTTAAAAAT
Organism: Nicotiana glauca; assembly: GCA_026770625.1. Lineage (NCBI taxonomy): Eukaryota > Viridiplantae > Streptophyta > Magnoliopsida > Solanales > Solanaceae > Nicotiana > Nicotiana glauca. The sequence continues at coordinate 22,422 of MU733759.1, read as the reverse complement.
CCCTCTACCATACATTGATTGCGACAAAATACGTAACGGCGGATCGAAGTAGTAGAAAATCCTTAAGACTCGTGTGAATCCTTGCTTTTTGACTTTCTATAGCTTCCAAAACAACAAGAATAGTACAACAAATGCCAAACTTTGATGTAAGATCGAGCCCTGGCCTTGGATGCCATCCACTAAAGCCTTTCTAGTCTTTTTTCATTGGTTTTTAACCGATGCAGTACACATGCACAAAAGTTACGAGAAGCCAATTTAAAGAAAGTTCTTTTGCTCATACCTTTAGCAACGTATGTGCTTCCACCTCCTCTTAAGTTTTATTATATTTTTCCAATACTTTCAGTTGTATTATGTACTTCTGGTAATTTCTAGGCCCTTCATAGCAAGCTTAAATTATTGGAAGTTGCGATCCTACTATTGTCTGAGTGAAGTTAAAGTTTAGCTTATTGGAATGTTCTCTAGCACCTAAGAAATCTTATACTTCACGGTCTGTTACTTCCTTCAAAAGGTGAAACTCAAATTTTAAGAGTTTTGCTCACTCACAAAATCATATTGACTTTTTCTACATACTTCAAATTGCACCACCAATAACCAAGGCACAAGAGAATTACCACAACAGGAAAGATAAGTTCCACTAGTAACTCGTTAATGCCAGAAAGTAAGATCAAGCTATCAATGACTTCTTCAATAACTCCGGAAATTTTAAGAGTCTAATTGCTTTTTATTTATGATTCTAGAATTTATGTGTCTTGAAATTGATATTAGGTTGCCACCTAATGATATGACTTGAAGAGTCATACATATGATTTAAGGGGTGCTGCCACGTGGGGGTGGGGTGAGGGGAGGGTGAGAAATATTAATCTTTATCTACTTATTAGGTAATTAGGTAGTGTCTCATTATCCGGTAATTAACCAATTACCCGCATAATTAAGAATTATCTCAAATTACTTAAAATTCTACTTATTTTTAATATACATTATACTATCATGGTCATATGGTACCACATAAAATAAATACATACACTATTATTTTTATTGAAACATCCATGTAAAAATACATATATTTTCTCAACTTATAATTTTCCTAATCTCATATAAAGATTAAAAATTCTTGTACGCTTAATTCTTAAAATGGTAAAAAGATAACCTTATTTTCTCGTAAGAAAATAATTTCTATCTTTACAATAAAGAAAATCTCATAAACTTTCTTATATTACGTGTATAATTTACCATATTCAAAAATAGTAATAATGGTAACTATCCAAAACTATACTTATAAAACTTTTACTAAAATACTCCACTTAAAAGAAAAGACCACATTAACATAATATCTAACGGTATCAATGTTGTAAAACTTACGGAGTCTTACAATAACAAAGTCACAAATCCTCTATAATCTCATGAATGGTCTTAATTCGTTCTAGCTCATATGGATTTCTACGACTAATTCTAATAATAAATTACGGGATGTAACATCCTTTTCCCCTTTAGAGACATTCGTCCTCGAATGTTAACTCTTTGAGATTTTCAAAACTTTCGCTAGGGTCTTCTCTGTATAATAAACTAAAACCCAACCTCTATCTGAAGTCTCGACTATTCACAATCTCTTGACTTGAATATCTAGTATCTTCTTCACCTTTACCTTACTTACCTTTCAATCTCACATCGTATCTTCTGTTTCATTCATAAACTCCCTTCCATATTACGCCTTAAAGCTCTACTGTAATACCTACACCTCTGGTGCATACAAAATCTTGCGAAATCTTCATACTGACTTCTTACGATTCAGCTCTATGGTACGATCTGGAAATAAAAGAAGGATAACATTTCCTAATACCCTATAGCCTCTCAATTATAAATGTGGTGTGCAACATACCCATAAGTGAGACTCTAATAGGCACGACTTTGTAGACTCCCTAGGACACGATCCACTACGATACCACTTTGTTACACCCCAAACCTGGGGAGGCGTGGTTGGAACCCGGTGTAACGACCCAGCCGGTTATTTCATGAGTCACAACCCCCATTTTCCCCATTTCTACTTCCTTATGTGTTGCTCAGTTGTATTCGATCATATCGTGTTGGTTATGTTGTGTACAGAGTGGTCTTGGAGTCGAATGAGACACTTAGTGTCTAATTTAGGAGTTTAAGTTGGAAACAGTCAACCAGATGTTGACTTATGAGTAGAAGGTCTCAGACATGAATTCTGATGGTTCAGATAGCTTTTTAGGTGATTTTGGACTTAGGAGTGTGTTCGGAATGTAATTTGGAGGTCCGTGGTAGATTTAGGCTTGAATTGGCAAACTTGGAAATTTGGAGCTTTCTGATCGGCAGTGGAAATCATGATATTGAGGTCGGATTGAATTTTGGAAATTGGAGTAGGCACATTGTGTCATTTGTGACGTGTGTGAAAAATTTCAGGTCATTCGGATGAGGTTCGATAGGTTTTTACATTGTCTGTGGAATTAGGAAGTTTTGAAATCCTTAGGCTTGAATCCGAGGGTGATTTGGTGTTTCGATGTTATTTTGAGTGTTCCGAAGGTTGGTATAAGTTTGAATGATGACATGTGTCTTGCTGGTAGGTTTTGTTGAGGTCCCGAGAGCATCAGGATGATTTTGAAGGGTTAACTGGAGAGTTGGAGAATTTGAGCTGCAGTTGAAGCTGTTGTTCTCTGTCATAACCGCACATGCGGATTGGGGACCGCAAGTGTGAGCCACAGAAGCAGAAAGGAGACCGCTGAAGCGGCATTAGTCACATGAGCGGAGTGCTAGACTGCATCTGCAAAGCTCACAGGTGTGAGACCTGGGGCGCAGGTACGGTGTCTGAAGACTTAAGTGAATTCCGCATGTGCAGATTTTTTGAAGCAGAAGCGGCCTGCAGGTGCGAGATTTTGTCTGCAGATGCAGAAATCGCTGGGCAGAAGGTATAAAAGGCTATTTTCGCAATTTTCAGCTTATATCTCACCATTTTTGGACGGCTTTGAATCTTTTGAGGGTGAATTTGAGAAGGTATTCAAGGGTTAACAACAAGGCGAGTAACTTGAGTCCTAAAACTTATATATGTGATGACTTCCCATTGTTTAATCATGGAATTTGTGAAAAAATTTGGGATGAAATTGGGAGATTAGGGATTGAAATTGGATATTTTAATTGGAGATTTGAGGTGCCATTTAAGGTCCGATTTTGATGATTTTGATATTTATAGACCCGTGAGGGGATAAGGATTCTAGTGTTGTGATTTTTATCGGATTCCGAGGCGTGGTATCAGGGGTCTGGTTTGGTCAATTTCGGGTATTTTGATTAAAATTTGATAATTTTCACATGGGCTTTGTTCCTTTGGCATGTATTGATGATATGGTTCTGATTTTCAATAGATTCAGGGCGATTTAAGGCCGAGTCGAGAGGCAAGGGCAATGCAGAGTTGATTTTCGTCTGGCTCAAGGTAAGTAACTATTGTAAATCTAGACTTGAGGGTATGAAACCTCAAAATTTCGCACAATTTTGATAAATTAGGTGACACACATGCTAGGTAATGGGCGTGTGGGCATACACCCATAGGGATTGTGACTTGGTCCGTCCCGTGACAACTGTAGAGTTGCTTATTTTGATAGATTCTATATGATATCTATGTGTTTTTGGAAATAATTCTGTTAACTTGGGCGGAATGCCATGTTTAGGCCCTTGTGCCGTACTGTTTGGACCCTTGGTGGTATTTTACTATCATCCTCACATTGTTTTGATAGAAAGCTTTATCCTCAGTCATGGTTTATACCTGTTTATTGTTAGATCTTGTTCATTACTCTATTTTTATATTTATGAACGTGTTTTGGGCTGAGTTTCCTTGAGTTTGCACTAAGATGCCTGAGTGGCTCGTGAGGTTGATGAGTGAGTGAGGCCGAGGGCTGGATTGTGAGGATAGTTATGGATCGGGCTGCACAACACAATGTTTTATATATATATATACACACACACACACACACACATATGGATCAGGCTGCACGCCACATCGATATGTTGGATCGGGCTGCACACCGTAGCGATATAGCTCTTGGGCTGAGGAGTCCCTCCGGAGTCTGTACACCCCTAGTGAGTGCAGTCGACTATATATTTACGGATCGGGATGCATGCCACAACAGTTGTTATAAGATATATATTGATCGTGAGAGCTTTGTGTGAGAGCTGATTGATAATAATTAAGTCACGAGTGACCGAGAGGCTTGCCCGATGAGCTATATAGATATATGAGTGATACTTTGCCCGAGGGGCTTATTTTTATGAAATTACTATTTTCACTCTTCTTTATACTGAGCCTCTAATGAAAATGTTGAATAAATATTTTTAACAACTTTCGTTGAAACTGAAGCTTTTACTAGATGTTCAGAATTTAATTACTGATTTAATCTTGCTATTCCTACTGAGATTTTTATGTTATGATATGTATATGATTTTAAATACTCGTCACTGCACTCATCCTTTATTTATAATTATTACTTACTGAGTTGGCATACTTACGTTACTCCCTGCACCTTGTGTGTAGATCCAGGTGCCAGAGCATCCGAGCGAGAGCCGTCTTTTGCCTTTAAAGCATTTCGGAGATTGCAAGGTAGCTGCATGACGTCCGTAGCCCTGCCCTCCTCCTTCTTATCTTTTAATATTTGTTTTTATCAGACTTATCTTGTATTGATTAGACAATATCATAATGTATTTAGTGGCTCATGACTAGTGACACCGGGATCGGGCAGTGTTTGATGTTTTGGCATATTTGTTCGCGCTTGTTTTGAAATGTTTCAACGAAAGAATTGTGATAATAGCTAATTAGTAAATGAATTAAGAAAAAGATCTTTTATGTTTTAAATTTTGAATCGGCTGGCCTAGTACTGCGATAGGCGCCATCACGACCGTGGTAGTTTATGGTCGTGACAAGTTGGTATTAAAGCCTAGGTTACATAGGTTTTATGGGTCATAAGCCGGTTTAGTAGAGTCTCGCGCATCGGTACGGAGACGTCTGTACTTATCCTTGGGAGGCTGCAGAACCTTTAGGAAAAACTTCACATTCTTGAATTACTGTCGTGCGAATAAGTTGATTCTAGTACTAAGCTCATGTTACTCTATTCTCTCACAAATGGTGAGGACACTTGGTACCAGTCAGGATGGATGACCACCAGTTAGGTCCACTAGAGGCTGAGGTCGCGATCAAGGCCATGGTAGGGACATGGGTGTATCCCGTACAGTGGATAGGGCAGCACCTGCAGATCCACCAGCAGCCCCAGTTCATGATCAGGTCCTAGTTGCGGATGCTCCAGCAGGACCAGCTCAGGCACCAATTGTGCCTATTGTTATTCCGGGTCTTTAGGAGATCTTGGCTCAGATCTTGATCATGTGCACTAATCTTGCTTAGGCGATCACAGTTTCTACCACAGTTGCCACTTCTCAGGCCGGGGGAGGCACTCAGACTCCTGCTGCCCACACACCCGAGCAGATTGTTCAGGGATTGCAGACACCGGAGGCACCACCATCCCAGCCAGTTGCACCTACTCAGGATTTTGTTGTACCAGTTATGCCTGAGGATGAGCAACATCGATTGGAGAGGTTTGGTAGACTTTAGCCTCTGACTTTTAGTGGTGCAAAGGGTGAGGATGCCCAGGGTTTCTTGGACAAGTGTGTACAACGGGTATTCTGGAGACCAGTGGGGTCATATTTACTACTTTTCAGTTTTTTTGGAGCTGCCTTCATTTGGTGGGAGGCTTATGAGAGGCGTAGGCCTATTGGTGCAATGCCCCTTACCTGGAAGCAGTTCTCGGCTCTCGTTTTGGAGAAGTATGTGCCACAGTCTCGCAGGGAGGAGCTGCACAGGCAGTTCGAGCAGTTGCGTCACAATGATATGATTATGACGCAATATTAGATGAGTTTCTCGGAGTTAGCTCGTCATTCTATTTGGTTGGTTCCTACGGATAGAGAGAGGATAAGGAGGTTCATGGATGGCCTCACATATCAGCTTCAGATTCTCAAGAGAAGAGATAGGGTGTCAGGTGCTACTTTTGAGCAGGTTCTCAATATTGCCCGAGAGATTGAGTCAGTTCGTCTCCAAAAGTGAGATGAGAGGGAGGCGAAGAGGGCTCATGGATCTGATAGCATTGGTGGAGTTCCTTCAAGAGGTCAGTTTCAGCACGGTAGAGGTCGTCCATTTAGGCATGCTCAGTCAGCTCTCCTAATTTATCATGGGGCATCATCGGGCCATAGTTCTCACAGTTCTCACTAGGGCTATTCATTACTTGGTGCCCTTCTAGCCCAGAGTTTGTCCCATGTTCCATTAGTTCAGAGCTCTTCTATGCGAGGTCCTTCTACTAGTCGTCCCGGTGCTAGGGGTTCCCTTCAGGCCCTATCCCATGCACCCGGGAGTTGTTATGAGTGTGGAGAGTTTGGGAATATGATAAGGCAATGCCCTCGTCTTCTAGGGGTCCATCTCAGCAAAGGGGTCAGCCCTCGACTTCAGCTCCAGTTACTTCACCACCCGCCCAGGCAACTAGGGGTAGGGGTCACCCTAGAGGGGGAGTTAGATCAGGTGGTGTTCGGGCCTGTTTATATGCACTCCCATCCAGACCAGATGTTATTGCTTCAGATGCCGTGATTACAAGTATTGTATCAGTTTGCTACAGAGATGCCTCTGTGTTATTTGATCTGGTTCCACCTTTTCATATGTGTCATCATATTTTGTTTGTTATTTGGATTCGCCCCGTGAGTCTGTCATTTCATCTGTTCGTGTATCTACTCTGGTGGGAAATAATATTATTGTAAATCGCGTATATCGGTCGTATGTGTTGACTATTAGGGGTTTGGAGACACGAGTAGACCTTCTGTTGCTTTGTATGGTGGACTTCGATGTGATATTAGGCATGGATTGGCTATCTCCGTGCTGGGCTATTTTGGACTGCCATGCTAAGATAGTGACGTTGGCTATGCCGGGTGTGCCACGGATTGAGTGGTGAGGTTTGACTGATTTTGTTCCCAGTAGGGTGATTTTATTTTTAAAGCCCTAATGGATGGTTGGGAAGGGTTGCCTCTCTTACTTAGCCTTTGTGAGGGACGTCAGTGTAGAGGCTCCTAGTATTGATTCAGTCCCGATAGTGAGGGATTTTCCAGATATGTTTCCTGCAAACCTACTGAGCATACCCCCAGATAGGGATATTGATTTTGGTATTGATTTGGTGTCGGGCACTCAGACCATTTCTATTCTATCGTATCGCATGGCACCAACGAAGTTGAAGGAGCAATTTCAGGAACTCCTTGATAAAGGCTTTATTCAGCCTATTGTGTTGCCTTGGGGTGCGCCTATTCTATTGGTAAAGAAGAAAGATGGAACGATGAGGATGTGCATTAATTATAGATAGTTTAACAAAGTTACAATCACGAACAAGTATCCTTTGCCTCGTATTGATGATTTATTTGACCAGCTTTAGGGAGCGAGGGTGTTCTCCAAGATTGATCTCCAGTCAAGGTATCACCAGTTGAAGATCAGGGACTCGGATATTCTTAAGACAGCTTTCAGGACCCACTATGGTCATTATTAGTTCCATGTGATGTCTTTTGGGATGACCAATGCCCCAACAACATTCATGCATTTGATGAACAACGTGTTTCGGCCTTATATTGACTAATTTCTTATCGTATTCATTGATGATATTCTGGTGTACTCGCGTAGTCAGGAGGAGCATGCGAAGCATTTGAGAGTGGTATTGCAGCAGTTGAGGGAGGATAAGCTTTATGCAAAGTTCTCCAAGTATGAGTTTTGGCTTAGTTCAGTGGCTTTCTTGGGGCACGCGGTGTCTAGTGAGGGTATTCAGGTTGATCCGAAGAAGATAGAGGCAGTTCAGAGTTGGCCCAGGCCATCCTCAGCCACAGAGATTCACAGCTTTCTCGATTTGGCGGGTTATTACCATTGGTTCATTCCGGGATTTTCATCTATTGCATCATCCTTGACCAATTGACCCAAAAGGGTGCTCCATTCAGGTGGTTGGATGCGTGTGAGGCGAGTTTTCAGCAGCTCAAGACTACCTTGAACACAACTCCAGTGTTAGTCTTCCCATTAGCTTCAGGTTCATATACAGTGTATTGCGATACTTCGAGGGTTGGTATTGGGTGTGTGTTGATGCAAGAGGGTAGAGTGATTTCTTATGCTTCTCGTCAGTTGAATCCCCATGAGAAGAACTAACCCGTTCATGAATTGGAGTTGGCTGCCATTGTTCACGCGTTGAAGATTTGGAGGCATTATCTCTATGGTGTGTCTTGTGAGGTTTTTACTGATCATTGTAGCCTCCAGCACTTGTTCAAGCAGAAGGATCTCAATTTGAGGTAACAGAGATGGTTGGAGCTACTAAAGGATTATGATATCACTATCTTGTACCATCCGGGAAGGCCAATGTAGTGGCCGATGCCTTGAGTAGGAAGGCGGTGATTATGGGCAGCTTGGCGTATATTCCTGTTGGAGAGAGACCTTTTGCAGTTATTGGAGTAGGAAGGTTGGAGCTGTTTGGGGGGTAGGGGGTAGGGGG
>MU733756.1:4650-15471 GCA_026770625.1 Nicotiana glauca | reverse complement strand
TTAAACAAATAACATGCATACACAAATACAAACAAATAACAAAAATTCACAAAAATCACACCCAATGCAAAATTACTTTTATTTTGAATTTTTTTTTTTGGGAATAATTCTCATATAGGGCAAAAATCACGTGCTCACACCCTACGGGCCTCCAAATCCAAATCCGAACACATGCCCAAGCCCAAAATCACTATACGAAGCTATTGACATCATCCAAATCTCATTCCGCAGCCGTTTATTCAAAAGTTAAATTTCGGTCAAATTCTCTCTGGTTGAGCTTCCAAGATTATATTTCTTCTTTTCAATTCGACCCTGATTCATCTGAAAATTGAATCCAACCCTGCACACAAGTCGATAACATAATGTGAAGGTGCTCTTAAACTCAAACTGTCGAACCATATGCAATTGTTCAAAATGACCAGTCGGGTCGTTACAAAATTAAGCCACAATAGGGGCTAAAAACGTGTAGGATTCTGCATGTAAGATAACTTTTCTCCCAAACTACTTTTTATCCAAGTCTGTTCAGGTTTTACTAGGTATAGTAAGGACCACAGAAATAATAAGAGGCTACTAATTATAGTAGGCAAAGTACATAGTTTAAACATGGAGATTGCACTCAAATCTCTCTTACACCCCTGTTAAATACGAAAATAGTATTCCATACCAAAACTTTTAAAAGCGTGTCAATTATACACCTCTTTTGCCATGTGTTACACCCGTGTATTACACATAAAAGAGGTGCATCAAAACTACAAAAGTCATATGAAATTAAATTATTTTTTTCTTTTTCCCCTTTTAACTATTTTCTTTCCAAATTAAAGAAAAAAAATAACCCATTTCTTCCCCCCCTCCCCCCCCGCCCGTGTTCTTCCCCAACCTCCATCCTTTTTTTGTTTACTTTTCTCATTGTTTCGTCTTTCCAACCAACCTCAATGAATAAGAAGAAAAAGAAAAAGAATAAGAATAAAGGAGCTATTGCATCTTGTAAAAAACACCATTATCGACCTTTTGAAAAATCATAAAAATTTAATTGGGTCCTGTTGATTTTTGTGTTCTATGACCTAGAAAATTAGTTTGAATTCGATATTATTGTTGAATAAAAATTTTCTTAGGTGATTAAGTGTGATAAAATTCAAAAATACCATTAACAAGTTTGAAGCTTTGTGTTTGAGCTTGAATTTGAAATTTGTATAAGGATTTTTTATGGATATTGTTAAAACTTATTAAAATTCGGGCAAAGAGTTGAATCTATAGTTAGGGAAGAAAGTGCTTGTAGTGGAAGGGATGGTGGTACTATGGTGGTGGGGAGAAGATGAGGGGGTTGGGGAGAAGATGAGGGGGTTGGGGAGATGAGGAGGAGTGGGGCTTTTTTCTTTTCTGTTTTTTTTTCTTTGGGAAGATTAGAAGAGGGGGTGGAGGTTCCTTTTTCCAGTTTTTTATTTTATTTATGACACGTGTTAGATGCTGATTGGCGCGTGTAATAGCATTCTTTAAGCAGATGTGGTCAAACACCGAAATGTGTAATTGACACACCTTTAAAAGTTTTGGTATGTAATATGATTCTCATCTTTAACAGGTGTTAAGCAGGATTTGGGGACAAGGTCGATGGGTAAAGTATGTATTTTGCCATTATAATATTAATTCAAAATTAGCATGAATTAATTCACTAACACTTATTTTAACTCCACATGTTAAGACTTCAAATACCAGTTAATTAAACTAAATTACCGAAAATTTAATTCAATTAACTAATTAAGTCATTTATAATTTCGCTTAAACCATTTTATGCGACGGATACAAAATTTACCGGCCGGGTTTTGACAAGAAAACTTATAAGCTTAAATAAAGGGATATAATCAAACTCAAAATCGAGTCATGAATTCTATCAACTAATTATTATTCACAAATGTTATTCGTTATTGTCCAATCTAGGCATACACTAACTCTAAATAGAGTCGTACCTTTTGATAAATAAAAATAATAAACAAATTATATTGATTATAATAATTATATCAGGATTAGGAGTATAAGCTCATTTAATAAATTAGAAAAAATATTATATATATATATATATATTCAGTACATAAACATCTTTTCTCTCCTTGGTCCGTTCAATATACACTAAGTATACTAGCACAAGAAGTCGAAGTAAAGCTACTCCCATAATCAAGATAAATTGTACTATAATCTTGTGCTACAACCACTAAGATATTTTGTCCAATAATATCTTTGATTGTGAACATAGTTTATTAATTATGAGAACCGACAATTTAATCTTATGTACATGAGCTAAGACTCCATACACTAAGAGCCCGTTTGGATTAGTTGATTTGAAGTAGTTGATAAACATTATGTGCTGAAAAGCACTTTTAAGTGTTGAAACTGATTTAATAAATAAGCAGTTACATGTTTGGATACAAGTGCTAAAATTGATAATAAGCTGCTGCGATGGGGTTGGGGAGATGAGGAGGGGGTGGGGCTTTTTCCTTTTCTGTATTTTTTTCTTTGGGAAGATTAGGAGAGGGGGTGGAGGTTCTTTTTTCAGTTTTCCTTTTAGTTTTTCCGATTTATGACACGTGTTAGTTGCTGATTGGCGCGTGTAATAGCATTCTTTAAGCAGATATGGTCAAACACCGAAGTGTTTCATTGATACACCTTTAAAAGTTTTTGTATGTAATATGATTCATATCTTTAACAGGTGTTAAGAAGGATTTAGGGACAAGGTCGATGAGTAAAGTATGTATTTTGCCATTATAGTATTAATTCAAAATTAGCATGAATTAATTCATTAACACTTATTTTAACTCCACATTTTAAGATTTTAAATGCCAGTTAATTAAATTAAATTACCGAAAATTTAATTCAATTAACTAATTAAATTCTTTATAATTTCGTTTAAACCATTTCATGTGACGGATACAAAATTCACCGGCTGGGTTTTGACATGAAAACTTATAAGCTTACATAAAGGGATATAATCAAACTTAAAACCGAGTCATGGATTCTATAAACTAATTATTATTCACAAATGTTATTCGTTATTGTCCAATCTAGGAATACACTAACTCTAAATAGAGTCGTACCTTTTGATAAATAAAAATAATAAATAAATTACATTGATTATAATAATTATATCAAGATTAGGAGTATAAGCTCATTTAATAAATTAGAAAAAATATTATATATATATTTAGTACATAAACATCTTTTCTCTCCTTGATCCGTCCAATATACACTAAGTATACTAGCACAAGAAGTCGAAGTAAAGCTACTCCCATAATCAAGATAAATTATACTATAATCTTGTGCTACAACCATCAAGATATTTTGTCTAATAATATCTTTGATTGTGAACATAGTTTATTAATTATGAGAACCGACAATTTAATCTTATGTACATGAGCTAAGACTCTATATACTAAGAGCCCGTTTGGATTAGCTGATTTGAAGTAGCTGATAAACATTATGTGCTAAAAAGCACTTTTAAGTATTGAAACTGATTTAATAAATAAGCAGTTACAAGTTTGGATACAAGTGCTAAAATTGATGATAAGCTGCTGCAATATTTGATTAAAAAAGTATTGATAAGCTCTTTTTTTGTTAAAATAACTTAAATAACTTGAGAAGGGTTACTTACAAGGACGTAATTTCTTCAAAAATTTATATTCTAGATCGATTCAAATATAAAATATTCTACTTGTCATTTTATTTTAAATATAACCGTGCTTAGATAAAATAATTTTTATGATAAATATAACTTATTTTATGATAAGCATATAATTATAAGTTATAATAATTAATAAATTGACAAAAGTTTTTCAATAAACAAAATATTGAAGAGAAACAAACACTATCTTCATCACACAACGCTTAAAAAGTAATACGCCAAAAATTTGATATTTCCTTATTTATTACATACAGTTTAAAGAGTAATAAACAATCACATAGATACAACTATGCAAAGGAATAGAATTTACTTATCTTAAATAGTCAAAGAGAATTGCAAACTTGAAGAGCGGGAAGGGAGGGAGGGTTAGGTTAAAAAAATACTTGAGGCAGTGAATAACGACGTAGGAATTTTGTTCTCAAAAGGAATATTTTAAGGACAAAATAGTAAAACTCTTGGTCAAACTTAAAGTGCTTATAAGCTAAAAATTCATAAGCTGTGAGTGACTAGCTTATGGCTTATTTTTGACTTTAAGCACTTTTAATTTATCAAACGCGTAGATAAGCCAAAAGTGTTTATAAGCTAGTTTGACCAGCTTATAAGCTTAGTCAAACACCCTCTAAATTGTCTACTGCATAACCAAAAGGGTGCACATGTAACAACTGATCTATTTAAAATAGTACTTTATTAAATTGAATAAATTAAATAAATAATTATTCTATAAAAAATAAAATATAATACTATATCTAAACCGCATGATTAATAGTATATTTTAATAAATACACCATATTCAATATTATATTTAATTATACACCCTATTAGACAACCTTCAAAGATTTCTGGGAACACTTCTCTAATTGTTGATTTTAAAATGTTAAATCATATTCTTTTAATATATCTAATAACAATAAAAAATTGAAACCAAAATATATATGGGTGATGTAAAAGTAGTGGAGTATCTCTTTTTATACTATTATACTTCGTTTAACAGCTTTGATTGCGTAAGCAATTGTGTCCCCTTTATTCTCATGCATAAAATATTGTAAACAGCGAGAAGTAAGACTTTTCTGTACAAAATTGAAAAGAAAATTTAAATTAAAAAATTATGCAATTTGGACTTCATTTGAGAACTAGGTTGAAACCCTCAACCTGGGACTTGTTGCTATTAGTGTTGCGATATATACGTAATCTCAGATTCTTTGCTTATGCAAGATTTAGAGTTACTTTACAGTATTTAATATATTTTCATTTGACATTTGTTTCATTTTACTATACGCAGCTTGAATATCTTATTAATATTATTGAAGTGATTCTTTAATAAGCTAAAAGTGAAGTAGTTGTAAAGAAAGCCTTAGTTAACTTTTACTAAATTTTGAAACATTTGAAGGAAAACAATTTATTCAAAAATAATAATTCTCTAAATGATCGTTATAATACTCCACCCTTGAAAATTGATATTACATCTCCATTTATAATCGTGCAGAACTTATTTTGAAAACTGTAAAGTCTATTCCGATATGAAGTAGATTACAAATCCTAACTAGACATAAATAAAATAAATTTAGCAAATATTAAATCCTAAAACAATTTAGATTTTCTTACTCCAGCTTTGAATTTAATTTTCCATTAACAATCTATCAATTATTGCGGTTTATAAAACGAGTTAAACAAATATACTTTGTGGATATAATTTGGACAACTTATCTATGGAATTTTTTGTTAGGCTAGAATCACTTCAAATGTAAATTTAAGAAGGTTGTTCTTCAAAAAAAAATTAAACACAGTTTGAGGGAGATATATACAAAATGGACCTCTATTATTGCATATGACCACTAAAAATGCAAACGTTCCTCTTAAGATTTAAGAAAGCAATTACAATCCCGCACTTGCAAATAAGATGAAATTGGTTATCTAAGCTTTCACTTCTAAAGTATAAATAATAACATTGCCATTCACTTCACAATTTGAAGGTGCCCCCACTCATAGATTCATTCTTCATTATAGTCTTTCAATTGAGTGATAACAAACCTAATGTCACAACTTTGAGAAGTTTTATTTTGTGGCTCGTACAATTTACACTAGTTTTATGAGAATCATTTTTATTTTATAAATTTGTAGACCTCAATTATACACTTTTGGGTCCACGAAAATCTGAGTCCATAAAACTATGAGACAAAAAAGTCTCATACAATTAGTGTCAGTTGTATTGTCACGACCCCACAATTCCTCCAAAGGAGTTGTGATGGCACCTAGTCTCTAAACTAGGTAAGCCTAACATTTTCTGTAATAACATAGATATTTACTAACTTTAAATTAAATTATTCTAAACAAATTATAATTCTCAAAACCTGTAGTACAAGTCACAAGCGTTTCTAAGAGTATTTATACAAAATAAATACATCACCGTTCCGAAATAAAAGGAACAAATGGAAATAAATACAAATGAAGGTGACTTTAAAGCCTGCGAACGCTATAACAGGTTTGCCTTGAGTCTCCGCCACAATGATCCGCACAGCTAATATGATCAAATACCTGGATCTGTGCACAAAAATATACAGAAGTGTAGTATCAGCACACCATGGCAGTGCCCAGTAAGTATCAAGACTAACCTCGATGGAGTAGTGACGAGGAACAGTCATGACACCTACTGGTCAAATAAAATGAACAGGATATGATAATAAAATATCGAAATAAAGATAACGAGGTAAACCAACAGCGGGGAGAAATCAAAATACAAACAATAGGAACAATAAGGGAGAACATGGGTAGTAACGAACGATAACCAAGTAAATCAACACTGACATAACAAGAACAGAGACAAGTAGGAATGTATCCAAATAAAAAAAGTAATGCCAACTAAATCAAACACATCATGCCTAGTACACAATCCCGACCATCTCAATCTCTTGATTTCTTATATTGTAATCCCAACTTCCAAATCTTCAGCACACACGGCACCTTGTGCCCCCTTATTTTATTTTTCATTTCATCTCTAACACACAAAATTCACATGCTATACAATACGGAACGTCCGTACAATGCACTTAATTTGTCCAAGAAGTCCCATTTACCTAATATAATTAAAATTACAATATTTAAGCTAATTAGGAAAGCCAGCGAGAAAGATGAAATTATTTATTTGGAAATCCTTTGAGTAAAGAAAGTACCCTTTTTAATTTAAAATACAACATCGAATGGATTATTGCCTTTAACATGAGAGTTAACAACTTAAAATTTAGTAGAAATTTCTTTTTTTAAAAAATATAACCTCAGACGGTTTAAGGGGATATAATTGAGAAACTAATTAAATTAAGGATGTAGCAATTAATGAAGTTTGAAGTATTGGAACGTGTGTGTGTCTATATATATATATATATATATATATATATATATATATATATATATATGTATATATATATATATATATATATATATATATATGTATATGTAAATACGGTGAGGTATTGAAAACATTGTGGGTTCTAACACAAAGGATCATAGCAATAAATGAATTAAACAGTTTAAACAATTGATTGATAACAACAAATAAGCACAGCAGTAGAAAGTGCACAGCATCACCCTTCGTGCTTTTACTCTCGTTCACACATAAGAGTCACTATTCACTTTTATTCTTTCTTGTTGCGGTGTGCAACCTGATCCCAATCATATAGTACTGTTGCGGCGTGCAGCCCGATCCAAATCATATAGTGATTATTGCGACGTGCAACTGATCCAAATCATATAATATTGTTGCGGCGTGCAACCCGGTCCAAATCATACAATGATGTTGCGGCGTATAACCCGATCCATATAATATTGTTGTGGCGTGCAACCCGATCCATATAATATTGTTGCGGCATGCAACTTACTCCATATAATATTGTTGCAGTATGTAACCCTATTCATATAATATTATTGTGGCGTGCAATCCGATCCATATAATATTATTGCGGCGTACAACACGATCCATATAATATTATTGTGACGTGCAACCCGATTCATATAATATTATTGCGGTGTGCAACCCGATCCCAATGTATAAATTAACATAAATCACGAAAAAATCCTGGCAAAGGAATAATAAAGAAACAACAATATCCCGACAAGGGAGTCAACAACAAGAATAAATACGTCCCGGCAAGGGAACCAATAGTAAGAATCAAATATGTCCCGGCAAGGGAATCAACTATAATCAAACTTGTACCAACAATTAACTTTACAATGAAACCCCAACTAAATAACAAGACAGAATAAACACGTGATAATCACACCGACAACCACAACAATTGGACATGTATCCTATTTGAACGAGGTCACAGAGGAACGCACAATCAAAAAGTATCAAAATAATAAGCAAGGCAATCACTTCAATTAATACAATTAAGCATCAATGTATCACATAAGAATTAGAGGAAAGCTAACAACATCATATGGAGCATAGAGAGATAATTTAAGCAACTAGAAAACCCAATCAAAACATGATACTTTCCACATAAGGACCTAAGAACCCTAGAGCAAATTTTTCGCAAATAAGTCCGAGCACCCACTCGTCACCTCGCATCCACAGACTACAATTAGCATAGAAGACTCAAATCCTAAGGGGAAGTCCCCCATACAAGGTTATGCAAGATACTTATCTCAATTCGGCCAATTTAATACTCAATTTAGCTTTTCCTTTACCAATTCATCAGCGTTTGACTTAATCTAGCCAAAAACGACTTGAATACATCAAACAATGCAAGAGAAAATAATTTCAATTAACAAAATTATGCTTCTTATACGATTTGCAAAAAGTCAACAAAAGTCAACTCCGAGCCCGCACCTCGAAACCCGACAAAATTTATAAAAATTGAACACCCATTCCACTACGAGTTCACCCATACAAAAATTATCTAATTCCGATACCATTTGGTCAATCAAATCATCATTTTACATTTTAAAAAATTTTCACAATTACTCCCAAATTTTCCTTTAGATTCTCATAAATTTGATGTTAAACCTAAAATATAATCACAAAATTTAGTTGGAATTTGATTGGAGACACTTACCCAATAATTTGGAGAAGTTTGGGTCCTTAGAAAATTGCCCATGGAGGTTTAGGGTTTGAGAAAATTAAAAAATGGGTGAAAATCTCGTCAAAAACCTCACTTAACATGCCTCAGATGTTGCATTTGTGACCCAGGGTTTGCAATTACGAACAACACAGGGCTGGCAAAAGTCGCATTTGCGAACTGGGCATCGCAAATGTGACAAAAAGTTCGCATTTGCGACCACACGAGAACCATCAATTTTTTCTGACACGAAAATGAGCATAACTTCCTCATACGATGTCCAAATTTGATGATTCTTTTTTCTATGGCTCCATAATTTCGATATGGATATAATAGTTCAAAAAACAACTGAATTTGGATCTTATTTTCTCAACGTGATATTATTTTTTCTTGAAGAAACGACGATGAAGCATCCAAAAATAAGCACAACATAGCCTAAACTTATACAAAACTCACCCAAGCCCTCGGGGCTCCAAACCATACATGCGCGCAAGTCTAAAAATATCATAAGGACTTGCTCGTGAAATCAAATCATTATGAATTTAACCTCAAAACTCATAATTTTCTAACTTTTCAACCGGACGTCCAAATCACGTCAAATAAATTCTGGCTTTCACCAAATTTTACAGATAGGACTTAAATATCAGAAAAAACTTGTACCGGGCTTTGGAACCAAAATACGGACCCGATACTAACGAGTTCAAACATTAATTTATTTCTTTATTTCCTTTAAAAACTAACACAACAATTTTCTTCATAAATTGTTTTCTAAGGCTAGGGACCTTGTAATTCAATTTCGGGCATACGCCCAAGTCTCATATTTTATCGCGGACCTCTCGGGATCGTCAGAATATAGATCCGGATCCTTTTACCAAAAATATTGACCGAAGTCAACTAAAAACTAAATTTTTACTCTAAAATTACTATTTTTTCTTCATATTTTCACATAAAAGCTTTCCGGTTTCACGCTCGGACTGCGCATGCAAGTTGATTCATATAATATGAAGCTACTCATGATCTCAAAAGCTGAAACGAATGAAATTTCTCAAAAGGACCAGTCGGATCGTTACATCCTCCTCCACTTAAACATACTTTTATCCTCGAACGTGCCCGGAGTCGTTCCAAAGCCATCAAACCACTGGATAAGCTCCACATACATACACCCGAGGCAATTCCTCATCACCCAAACCTATGTAGGACTAGCAATGCAACTTAACTGATAGTCTCACCTTATCCTTAGCCCATAACCTTAGGACAGAACTCAAACCTCAATATCTAAAATTCATCATAGGACCTGAATCCCACATCATCACACTGCATGAACCTGAACAAGCTGAATCGAGCCAAAATTCCAATCCATTATACAATCACATGCTGTTCCACATAACTCAAATGCCCGAAGCAATAACCTCTGATCACCATAGTTGTTCAAATAACATCCTGAATGCCGGCAATACACCTCACATTGAATATAACCTTGTTTCAGACCTCCACAACACTATCCATGATAAAGAAACATGCGGATATTCATAGCTGCTCATGAAGTCAACAAGTTAAGAAACTCTTTCGCCCGCCAAGAGCCATTACCCAACTCTTAGCAGAAAATACCACATACATCCAAGCACTCCTCACCCCCAATAGCATAGCAAGTAAGAACCTCATCTCGACCAATACAAGCAGCCTAACTGATGACTCATCATTGAAACACATAAATTCTCACACTACACAGCTCGTACACTGAACCAGCAATAACTCAATTATGTAACACAAAAAAAGAAAAGCAAAGTAGAAGAATTTTCTAATAAGTGTTGTCACACCTCCTTTTTTCACTATATTACACCCCATGAAGAGTATAATAAAAGGAGTTTTTCCAATTAAAGGACAATCGAAACGGGATTCGTTTATTAAGAGATTGAGAGTCGCCACTTGGGAGATTTATGGTGTCCCAAGTCACCGGTTTGAATCCCGAATCGAGGAAGGGTTTGACTCTATTAACAGTCCGCGAACCAGAAATCCGGATAAGGAATTCTGTTAACCCGGGAGAAGGTGTTAGGCACTCCCGAATTCCGTGGTTCTAGCACGGTCGCTCAACTGTTGTATTTG
>MU733748.1:1574-15111 GCA_026770625.1 Nicotiana glauca | reverse complement strand
GTGACTTTTCAAGTCTAAATCTTTTCTTTATAGAACATTATGTACATGCTCATATTGGTGTCCTTAAATGTAAAGAATGGCGTAAGAATGAAATGAACATATAAAAATATTTCTAAAGATTCTTTCTTCTTCATAATTTTCAACATGAAAATAGCATATAAGAACAACACAAAAATCTAAAATTTAAGCACATATAGCATAATAGATCATCTAAACTTTTGCTAGAACAATTCTAAATTAATGGGTACTCACTCGCTCTAATTAAATAAAGATAAAGTCTTTTAAGCAATTAATCAAACACCTTGTATGCATGCTTTGTGAGTTAAACCACTTTAGTAAAGGGTTAGATCAACTCACCTTAAAACTTCTCGAGCCAATACATAGGCCCCAGTCCAATTGACACCAGTCAAACAATCGATTCTACAACAACCAGTGCATTTTAATCAATTTTAAAGTACTACACCTAAATATAAAATTTATTGTTGATATAGAGGAAGAAGGGACTTAACTATTCAATTCTTACATATTACTACTTTAGGATAATTGACAATAGGGAATTTTATATACCTGAATTCAAGAATAAGTGATTTGTAAAGAATCCTAGATTTTTCGTTGACTGCGTGACTTGTTCGCTGCTTCTATTTCTTATTTCCCAGCGTCTGCGTTCCTTGCGTGAAGAGAACAGTGTTCTGTTCTCTTTAATCCTTAAAGACCCCTTTTTAATTCTTTTTGCTTAAAGGGTTAAGTCTTAGTCACGTGCTTTCTTATTCTTATTGTTTTCCCCCTTTTTTTTTTTGTTTTTTTTACTTAACTAATAACTTAACTTAACTAATATCTTACTATACTTACTTTTAACCATTAATAATATTAAAATTATTAATATCCCCCTAATTTTTTATATATATATATATATATATATAGTAATAATAATAAATTAGTTTTATAATCAGCGTATGTTGAAATTTTTATAACTTTGAGGAGTGTTACACTACCAACCTTTGATATGTACTAGGATTCTTCAACACTTCATCTGAATTAATGTTCTTGGTATTGAAACACCTATCAAATTTAGTGGTTGTTAACTTCTGGTTCAGTTCTAAGGGTGTTCCAGCTGGCTTTGCACCACTTAGTCCTGACTCAGAAATTAACTCTAGGGCATATTTTCATTGACACATGAGGATTCCTTGTCTAGACCTTGCAAACTCAATGCCTAGAAAGAATTTTAGCTCTTCTAGGTCCTTCATCTTGAACCTTTGCTTTAGGGCTGATCTTTTCACACAGTAGCTGTTGGTTGTTTCCAGTGACCAAAAGATCATCCACATATACTAATATGACTACTATATCACCCCCAACCTTCTTTGTAAACAGAGAATAATCATAGTGGCTTTGTTAGAACCTCATACACACTAGGGCCTCTATTAGCTTCATGTTCCATTGTCTTGGAGCCTGTTTAAGTCCATAAAGGGACTTATGAAGTTTGCAGACTCTCCTATGATTCTCCCCCTGTCTAGCAAATCCCTCAGGTATATGCATGTAAACCTCCTTAATAAGATCACCATTGAGGAAGGCATTATGAACTTCCATCTGGAAAATTAACCAATGCTGAGAGGTTGTTAAGGCAATAATGGACCTGACAGTAACAATCTTAGCAACAGGAGAGAAGGTTTCACCATAGTCTAGACCCTCTTTTTGACTATATCCCTTAGCAACCAACCTTGCCTTGAATCTTTCTACCTCCCCAGATGCTTTGTACTTGACTTTATACACCCATCTGCAGCCAATGGGTGTTTTTCCAGGTGAAAGATCTACAATGCTCCAGGTTTTGTTGTCTTCAAGAGCATTAATCTCCAGCTGCATAGCTTTCACCCATCTAGGATCAGCAGCAACCTCTTTGAAGTTAGCAGGTTCCATAATAGTTGAATAGCCTGTGAGAGCCTGCCTGAAAGTTGGAGAGATATGTGAATAATCAACATATAAAGAAATAGGATAAGTGCATTTTGAGCCTTCTGAAAGGGTGACATAATCCTACAACCACACAGGTGGTTTGCTTGGTCTGGAGGATCTTTTGCATCCTTCAAGGTTCTCAGCAAGATCAGACTGACCAACATATGACTCAGCATAGTCATTGTCTTGAAGACTAGGCATAGTAGAAGGAATAGATTCAGTGCTGCCTGGAGAGGAAGAAGAAACTTCTGTAGAACCATCAGGAGACATTTGATTTGCAGCAGGTTCAGTTGACCTTTCTAATATAGGCATTGAAGAGGAAGTAGGAAAATAATTCACTTTAGGAGAAAGTAGATCCAGAACTGGGAACACCACAGTACCTGAATCTCAAGTGTGCTTGAAGGGAAAAATAGATTCATGAAACACCACATTCCTATTAACTACAAAGTGCTTAGCATGTAGATCATACAGTATATACCCCTTTTGAGTAGAAGAGTACCCTAAGAACATAGTTAGAACTACTCTAGGAGAGAATTTATCAAGGACTTTAGGGGAAGTAGAGTAGCATAAACAACCAAACACCTTGAGGTGAGACAGAGAGAGTGGATGCAGATACAGCCTTTCAAAGAGAGGTTTGTTTCCAATTACCCTAGAAAGTAGCATGTTCAATAGATACACTGCTATAGTAACACATTCTCCCTAAAATCTTAAGGACACAGATGCTTGGAACTTGAGAGATCTGGCCATGTCCAAAATGGTCTGTGTTTTCTCTCCACTACCCTATTTTGTTGGGGTGTGTAAACACAGGTACTCTGATGTACAATACCAAGATCAGACATCAATGTTTTGAATGCAGTGCTAAAGAATTCAGTCCCATTATCTATTATCAGGGTTTTAACAGCAGTAGAAAACACATTGCTCACTTGAGTAAGAAAGTCTCTCAAGAATACAATTGCTTCTGATTTGTAGTTCAAAAGAAATATCCAAGTAAACCTGTTATAGTCATCAACTATGGTAACAAAGTGCCTTTTACCATTATGAGTAGTACTATATATGGACCCCAAATATCACAGTGAACTAGCTCAATAACAGACTTAGAAGTAGAGTTACTTAGCTGAAATGGCATCTTAGTTTGCTTAGAAATAGGGCATACAGTACAGGGCTGACTGAGAGCTCATATTGTCAAACTATTCAATGCTTCTATCTTCTTTATTACATCTATAGGAGCATGTCCAAATCTCTTATGCTACAAACTACAAATACTAGAAACATGTGTTATAGATGAAGTGGTAGAGGCAGGTAAAAAGCTAGATTCAACATTTTCTAAGATAGCAGGAACTTCATTGGTTGTGTTTGCACACTTATTTGTAGGCTGATAAGAATTTGCAGCAGAAGTAATCCCACGCAGTATGTATAAACCATGTTCTTCTCTACCAATCCCCTTCAGCTGACCGCTGAAGAGGTCTTGAAAGATACATAAATTAGGAAAGAAACCAACCATAAATTTTAGTTCCTTAGTAAGCTTTGAAATTGAGAGTAGGTTGAACTTAAAATCGGGAGTGTAAAGGACATTGGAGATTTCATGATTGTTCAAAATAGAAGCATTTCTTATGTGTGACACCGATGCCACATTACTAATAAGTAGTTGTACTTTGTTTTCTTCTGTGTTTAGGAGTGTTTTATAATCATGCAGTATTTCAAGGCTAGAAGTCATATGATTTGATGCCCCAGTGTCAACAATCCACTTGTCATTAACACAATGAGACATAAATGCATTCACTTTGTTTAGAATACCTGCAACTGTTGACTTGTTTAAAGCTTCTGATCCTTCCGTGCTTCCCTTAGATAACAAATGAACTATTTGCTGATACTGTTCAGGGGTGAAGACAGGAGTAGACAATGGCATTTGCTGGAAGAATACAAGCTGACTAGCTGGCTGTGCTTGTGAGACACCTGTATTAGACTGACTACCACCTCTACCTTGTTGAATCACATTAGAAGCTACATTATTTCCCACACTATATCTGTCTCCATAGTTCAGTTTTAGGTTGTACACATGATTAGCATACTGTCCACCATTAATACCTTTCTTCCTGGACTTGAAATCGGGAGGATATCCAACCAACTTATAACAGTTCTCCTTGCTATGTCCCTTGCAATGACAATATTCACATTGAACTTGACTCATTTTCTCTTTGTAGTTTCCAGTGTTATTTGTCCCTTTGCTACTATACATGGCTAAATTCTCCAAGGCTTCAGAAACTTGGGCTATTTGTGGCATGGTAGCAAGATTTCTTTGACTTTCCTGATCAACTAACATAGAGTATACTCAGTTTATACTAGGGAGAGGAGACATCATCATAATTTGACTTCTTGACTGAGAGTAGGACTCATTCAGTCCAGTAAGAAACTGAAGCAATCTTTGATACTCAAAATGTGATTCAGGACAAGGACATCCAGGATATGGCATAAGTGCATCAAATTCATCCCAAAGTTCTCTTAGTTTTGAGAAATAATCAGTCACTGTCATAACTCCTTGAACTAAGGTGTGGACTTCTCTATGTAGATATAGAATTCTAGAACCATTAACTTTGTCAAATCTCTCCTTTAAATCTTCCCACACTTTATGAGCACTAGATGCATATAAAACACTACTCAACAGACCTGGTCTAACAACATTCATAATCCATGACAACACAATGGCATTCACTTTCTCCTACAAATTGAAGTTCAGGTTCAAACCTAGATTTAGGAAACCTACCATCAACAAAACCTTACTTGCCTTTACCTAATAAGCCAATTCGCATTGCACGACTCCATAGGGCATAGTTATCAGATCCAGTAAGCTGAAGAGAAATCAAAGAACTACCTGGTGTGTCATTAGGTTGTAGATACAGAGGATGATTGTGATCGACAGCAGGAAACGAAGAGCTTGCCACAAAATTGCCATTCTCTGAAGTCGTAGCTGTAACAGTACGAGTTGGTGGTGTAGTGGAAGCATTGACTTGCTCACCTTCAATCGCCATTGATACTAGAGAAAATAGCTTCGAAGAGATCACAGCTTGCAAACCCTAGCTTCGATTTTGAGTTACTCTGAGGCAATTCTGCAATTAAGGATGCAAAACTGAAGTAACCTAAGCGAGGAAACTAGTTTGCTCGTTTGAATTGGATCTTATACCGATGGCTCCGATACCATGATAGAAGCCATGAGAGACCTACCGAAGCTCGAAATGGATTAAAGTTTCAGAGAGAAAATGGAGAAGAAAGAACAAAAGTTTTCTTTATTTCTGAAAAATAATCACTATACAAGGCTACAGTATTTAACTAACTACTTTTAAAAACATAACCGCCTCTTTTACAACTAACTATCTAACTAACTATAGTTAACATAATAATTAGGCCTAACTATAGTTAACCATCAACTTGTTAACTCATCTACTGGTCAACATTCTCAATCAATACAGTAATGGATACCTATTTGACTCAGTTTCAAAATGCCTAGATGAAGGGGATTCTGATGCCTGGTTCTAGGGCTCCGTTTGAAACCTTCATTTACGATAAAATAAATTCGGAGGTTGAGTCAATGTCAACTTTATTTCTAATAAAAAATTTATTTGGTGATTTATATTTTGATTTTATTATTCTAGAAATTCGAATGAAAAGATATTCAAAGTACAATTTGACCTAGCTTTAAGGCCCCGTTTGGCCATAAGTTTTGCCAAAATAAATTTGAGATTTATTTTCAAAACTCATGTTTGGCCATAAATTATGCTCATATTTTTGCCAAATCCCAAATCAAAAATTTCAAATTCCAAAATCAGCCATTGAGCTGAATTTTGGCTAAAATCCCAAAATTTGGGAATTATATACATGTGTTTTTCAAAATAAAGTTGGAAAATATATTTTGAAAACGTATGTCCAAACACATTTTTATCTTCAACCCAAACTTTACCCAAACCAGATTTTTTAAAATAAATTTGGGATCTATGGCCAAACGCTAGCTAAATAAATACTTTATCTTCACAAGATAAATATTGAATGATTCCAATTATTCTTTTTAATTATTATTGGAATTAAAAAGAGATGTCCTAAAATGAAAAGAGTGTAATAGAGTGGAGTTTGTTTGTGGATATTTGGGTAGAAAGTACAATGTAGTCCAATGAGATTTTTTTTTGAGTCTGCGAATTTTGGTCGGTGTTTTCAAATGTTCTGGAAAAATGGATTCTCCATACTCTCTTTTTCATCTCTTTTTTCCTTTTCATTTAATTGGTATGTGAATATCGATTAGATCCGAGGCTTTAGAATTGGAATAAATTCGGTAATGGATCGCGAAATATTGGACGTGATCTTCTCTATCTAATGAATAGATAGGAGATTGAATCTCCTATTGTTCCTAAGTAGCTCAGAGATAAAGCGGCCGGTTGTTAACCGATTGGTCATATTATATAAGTTATTCCTATTCAGTCGCTTAAGGAGTAAAAGTCATTACTATGCCATATGATGTCATGAGTAATAGAAAATACACTTTTACAAGCATATGAGGATTAATAGGAACCCCCATAAAATTTATGTGTGTAGTTAAAGTTATGGGAAACGACGAGATAGGTCTTTATATAGTAACCCTTCTTTTTAGATTATAAAAGAACTAAAATTAAACTCACTAATGAAATGAAATTAAAGCAAATATAGTTAAATACATGTCAAATGTACAAAACAAAACATGATTCAAATTTTGCTACTCATATGCGCATAAAAAGATCAAATTTTCTTCGACTCTATATGACTAACTATCGTTAAGTTCTAGAAAACTTAGAGAAGATGTGACGACCGGTCAGTCGTCTCATGAGTTACCACTCTATTTTTCCCATTTCTACTTCTTATTGCTTTGTCTATCGGTTCTATATGTGATCAAGTTGGTTGGCTTGGGTCCAAAAATGATTTGAAAAGGTTTGAGACACTTAGTTTTTTTTAAGGAAGCCCAAGTTGGAATAGTCAACTGGATGTTGACTTATGTGTTAGAGGGCTTGGATGTGAGTTTCGATGGTTTGGTTAGTTTCGGGAGGTAATTTGGAACTTAGGAGCATGATCGGAATGAGTTTTGGAAGTTCGGAGTAGATTTAGGCTTGAATTGGCGAAATTGAGTTTTTGGCATTTTTCGGATGATAGGTGAGATTTTGATATAGGGGTAGGAATGCAATTTCGGAAGTTGCAGTAGCTTCGTTGTGTCATTTGGGATGTGTGTACAAAATTTCAGGTCATTCGGACGTGGTTTGGTTGGGTTTTTGATCAAAAGCGGAATGCAGAAGATTTTAGAACCTTAGGCTTGATTTCGATGAGTTTTGGTGGTTTTGTCTTTGTTTGAGGTGTTTTGAATATTGGTACCAGTTTGAATAAGGTTATGGGATATTTTTGTGCTTTTGGTTAAGGTCCCAGAGGCCTCGGGGTGATTTCAGATGGTTGACGGAGGAGTTTAAGATTTTGAGAAGTTGTAGATTTTTGCTGCTTCTGGTGTTTCTGCACCTGCAGATTTGGGGACCGTAGGTGCGATGCCGCAGATGCGGAAAAAGGTGATCGTAGAAGCAGAAAAATGCTTGGTAAGGCAGGAACCACAGATGCGGTTGTGGGGACCGCACCTGTGAAGGCGCAGATGCGAAATTGGCATCGTAGATGCGGTTTTGGCTGAGTTAATTGAAAGCCGCAGAAGCGGCTCATTGACCGAAAATGCGGTTGAAGTACCGCAGATGTAGAAATGCTTGAGTTAGAATTTTATATTTTCTCCTTTGCAATTTTCAGAGGGTTTCACTACTTTTAAACACGAAGTTTGGAGCTTTGGGCGATTTTGAAGAGAGAAATCAAGGAGACATCATTAAGGTGAGGTTTTAGATTATGAAAACTCATTTTTATGGAGTTAATTAACAGATTAGGGCTGTCATTAAGGGTAAAATTAGAGAAACTAGGGCTTAGAAACTTAGACCTTTGAATGAGGATTTGAAGGACTATTTGAGGTCGGATTTAAGAACTTTTGATATGTATGAACTCGTGGGGATTTAAGAAATCTACAAATGTAAATTTATTGAATTCCAAGATGTGGGCCCGGGGGTCGGGTTTTGGTAATTTCGGGACTCGCGTTGTTTTTCAATTATTTTTTAGTAGGTTGGGTCCCTTTTGCATATTTTGATGATTACATTCTGATTTTGGTAGATTCGGAGCACCCGGAGGCCAATTCGAAGGGCAAAGGCATTGCGAGCTTGAGTTTAGGCCGGATTGAGGTGAGTAATGATTTTAAATGTTTTTCTAAGGGTATGAAACCGTGGATTACACAATGTTCGGCTATGTTGAGGTGACGCACATGCTAGATGACGAGTGTGGGGTCATGCACCATTAGGGATTGCGACTTAGTCCATCCTGAATGACTGTTTTACTGCGTACTTAATAGCAAATTGTTTGATATTGTCATGTTTTGGGCTAAATGCCATACTTGGGCTTCGTGCCAACTGTTTGGACCCCTTCGTGGATTTTAGTGATATTTTCCTCACTGTTTGATTTCATACTTATTCTCAGTTATGCCATATTTCACTGTTTTCAAAACTCGTCTATGTTATTCTGTTTAAACACCTTCAATGATATTTTTAATGATATTTTGAGTTGAGCTTCATATTTTACTGATGCCTGAGGGGCTTATGAGATTCTGACTGAGTAAGTCTGAGGGCATGTAGTGTGAGGATACTCTTGGGTCGGGGTGCATACCGCAGTGGTAATATAATGATTCTGATGACGAGACCGAGGGCTAGAGATTGTACGCCACAAGGTGGCTCGTGATTGATATGAGGATGAGAGACTGTTTATGATGCCACGAGATGGATTGATATTGCGCTTGGGCCGTAAGGGGCCCCTCAAGGAGTCTACACACCCCCAGTGAGCGCGGGTACCCATTGTGATATGAGATATAGCCCGAGGGGCTGATATGGTCTATGACATTACCCGAGGGGATGATTCTATTATTGTTATTAATCCCGAGGGGTAGTTCTTGTGTGTTTACCTTTCTAGATGCTTTTCGTTTAATTATTTAACTCCTTAAAAGGTGCTCTATTAGTTTTCACAGTTTAATCATGTTTACTGATTTTGTTCTGCCTCTTAAATCTTATTATTGCGTTTAACGTGATTTTATATTGCTCAGTCTTCATTTGTTGTTATTACTCATTGAGTTAGAGTACTCACTTTACTCCTTGCACACCTGTGTGCAGATTTGGGCGCTACAAGTCCTGCTACTAAGGGTTGATAGTTCCAGCAGATATTTGGATATTTACTAGGTAGATGTTTGGCGATTTGTAGCTCAGTGCATTCTCCCTCTATTTTATTTGCTTTTTGATTCAGTTATGTAGTAGTGGAGTAGACTCTTAGACTTGTAGTATTGTTCTAGATTCTCATGACTGGTGACACCCCGATGTCGGGCTGTGTTAGTTTTAAATTCCGCAACTTATACTATTATTTTGGGTGGTAATTATTATTCTAAGTGCTTAAAGTGAATTGGAAGTGTGTTGGTTGGCCTTGTCTTCACAAGAGGCGCCATCACAACCGGCTTTGGGTTTAGGGTCGTGACTAGTTGGTATCAGAGCCTAGGTTACATAGGTCTCACAAGTCATGAGCAGGTTTAGTAGAGACTCGCGGATCGGTACGGAGACGTCTGTATTTATCCTTGAGAGGTTGCATAACCTCTAGGATAAACTCCATATTCTTGAAATTCTTGTCGTGCGAATTTGTTAATTCGAGTACTAAACTTCTGTTATTCCATTCTCTCACAGATGGTGAAAACACGCGCTACTGGTCAGGATGGACGACCACCAGTGCCACCAGTGCCACCAGTGCCACCAGTTGTGACCACTAAAGGCCGAGGATGCGGTCGTGGTTGCGGTAGGGGCAGAGGTGTGGCCCGAACAGCAGCTAGGGCAGCACCTGCAAATCCGCCAGCCGCCCCAGTTTAGGAGCAGGTCCCAATTGTGGACGCTCCAGCAGCACCAGCTGTGCCCATTGTGATTCCGGGTCTTCAGGAGGCCTTGGCTCAGATCCTATCAATTTGCACTGGCCTAGCTCAGGAGGTTTCAACCACCACAGCTGCAACTACCCGCTAGCACACCTGAGTAGGTCGTGCAGGGACTTCAGACATCGGGGGCACATCTAGCCCAGCCGGTTGTAGCTGCTCAGGACTATGTAGTTCATGCCATGCCAGAGGACGAGCAGCGCATGTTGGAGAGGTTTGGTAGATTTCAGCCTCCGACCTTCAGTGATGCAGAGGGCGAGGATGCCAGGGTTTCTTAGAGAAGTGTTAGAAGATGCTTCGTACAATAGGTATTCTGGAGACCAGCGGAGTCACTTTCACTACTTATCAGTTTTCTAGAGCTACCTTCAATTGGTGGGGGGCATTTGAGAGGTGTAGGCCTGTTGGTGCAGCACCCCTTACCTGGCAGCAGTTCTCTATTCTCTTTCTGGAGAAGTATGTGCCGCAGTCATGCAGGGAATAACTGCGTAGGGAGTTTGAGTTGTTATATTAGGGAGAGATGATTGTGATGCAGTACGAGATGAGTTTTTCTGAGTTAGCTCGTCATGCAATTTGGTTGGTCCCGACAGATAGAGAGGGGATTAGGAGGTTTTTTAATGGCCTCACTTATCAGCTTCGTATTCTTATGACCAGGGAGAGGGTGCTGGTGTGACGTTTAAGGAGGTTATAGACATTACTCATGAGATTTAGTCTGTTCGTCACCAGGAGCGAGAGGAGATGGAGGCCAAGAGGCCTCAAGGATCTGGTAGTTACAGTGGTACTCCTTCGAGAGGTAAATTTCAGCACGGTAGAGGTCGTCTATTTAGGCGTGCTCAACCAGCTTGCCCAGGTTATCGTGGGGCGTCATTAGGTCATGGTTATCACAGTTCTCATCAAGACCAGTCATCAATTAGTGCCTTCCAGCTCAGAGTTCATCTCGTGCCCTATCAGTTCAGGGCTCTTCTATGCCAGGTGCATCTTCTAGTCACTCCGGTGTGATGGGTCCCCTTAAGTTCCTTCCCCGGTACATGGGAGTTGTTAAAAGTGTGGAGAGATGGGTCATATGTGGAGGCATTTCCCCCATCATCTTGCGAGTTCACCTCAGCAGATGGGTCAATCATCGGCTTCAGCACTAATTGCTTCATCACCACCCACCTATCTAGCTAGGGGTCGCCCCAGAGGGGGAGGTCGATCAGGTGGCGGTCAGGCTCGTTTTTTATGCACTCCCATCTAGACCCGATTCTATTGATTTCGATGCTGCTATTATAGGTATTGTTTCAGTATGCCACAGAGATGCCTCTATATTATTTGCTCCAGGTTCCACCTTTTCTTATGGGTCATCATACTTTGCTTGTTATTTAGGTACTGTAATGACCCGACCCATCGTCTCATGTATCTCTACCCTGTTTTCCCCGTTTTATGCTTTTATATGTTTCATTATATGTGTTTGGTGAATTTGAAGTAATTCGGATAGAGTTTGATTGGAAATGAGACAATTAGTCTCCTTAAGAGAAGGTTAGTTTGGAAAAGTTAACCGGATGTTGACTTATGAGTTAGAGGGCTCGGAATGGATTTCCAATGATTCGACTAGTTTCGGGTGATGATTTGTGACTTAGGAGTGCGATCGGAATTAAATTTGGAGGTCCGGTGTAGAATTAGGCTTGAATTGGCGAAGTTTGAATTTTGGCGAATTCTGGTTGATAGGTGAGATTTTGATCCGAGGGTCGGAATGGAATTCCGAGAGTTGTTGAAGCTGCGTTAGGTGATTTTGGATATGTGTGCAAAATTTCAGGTCATTCGAATGTCGTTTTGTTGGATTTTTGATTGAAAGTGCATTTCGAAAGTTTTTAAAGAACTTAGGCTTGAATCCGAAGAGAATTAATGATTTAGGTGTTGCTAGATGTGTTTTGATGATTGGAACAAGTTTGAATGAGGTTTTAGGATGCGTTGGTGCTTTTGGTTGAGGTCCCGGTGGCCTCGGGTGAGTTTCGGGGTGGTTTCGGACCATTTCTAGGCCATTTTTAACTACTGGTTTCTATCTACATCAGTGTTCTATGCGATCGCGGACAATGGGTCACGATCGCGGAGAGTAAAATGTGAGAAACAAGTTAATGAATCGCGATCGCGTAAAATGCTTCGCGATCGCGAAGAAGGAAAATTTCGGTTGCATTGATCCTTCTTCGGAAGCTCATATATTTTTATCTACAAGGAATTTTGAGGTGATTCAAAAATAAGGGTTGTAGCCTTTCGTGTCTAGTTTCCAAAAAACTAAAGAAATTGTAATTTGGACATCTGTAGCAAAAGTTATGGACATTAAACTATAGGCTGTCCGAGAAGGATCTCTAATACACATGAATGAATTTGGAAGCTTATATCTCGCAATGTATAAGGATTCAGAAATGAGAAACATATGAAAGTTATAGCCCTATGTATCTAGTTTCCAGAACATCAAACCATTTGTCATTCGGAGATGTGTGCAAAAAGTTATGACCATTATACTTTAGGCTGTCCGGAGGAGCTGGAATTGTTCATCGCGATCGTGAAGGGTTGACCGCGATCGCGAATAGTAAATTTTGGGCTGGAAAATTGTTCTCCGCAATCGCGAAGCATTTTCCGCGATCGCGAAGAGTAAAATACCTGGGCAGAATGTTTTAAAACACATCAGTCGCGATTTTGGGCTCATTTTTCACCCATAGTTGCTCGTTTTTGGAGATTTCTGAAGGAGATTAACGAGGGATTCAAGGGGAAACATTTGGAGGTAAGTTTCTTGGACTCAAAATCCATTTTTATTGTGAAATCCATCAATGAAATCATGGGAATTTAGCTAAAATGGTAGAAACTAGGGCTTGGTTTTGAAAAATGAATTTTTGGGATTTGAAAGGCCATTTGAGTTCCGATTTTGATAAAATTTATATGTAAATACTCGTGGCAAGACGAGGAATCCAGTGATGTAAATTTCGAAATTTTTCGAGAAGTGGGCCTGGGGCTCGAGTTTTGCCAACTTGGTGTTTTTGGGTATTTTTCGAGTAATTTCAATTGGGTTATGTTCCAGTAGCCTATTGTAATGTATTCGTTGCAGTTTTGACTAGATTCGACGCGCGAGGAGGCGGATTCGAGAGGAAAAGGCATGGCGGACTAGTTTTGTGGCCGGCTTGAGGTGAGTAATAGATGTAGATGATGACCTGAGGGTTTGAAACCCCGGTATATCACACTGTGACGCTATATTGAGGCGAGACACGTACTCTACGATGAGTGCGGGGTCGATTGTGATTGGGGACTATGGCTTAGTCCGCCCGAGTGATGTTGTACTGTGTTGTTGGCTAGAAAATTAGCTGGTAAACCTCCTACTTGGATGGTTATGGATATATTTGGATTGCGTGCCGGTTATTTGGATCCCGTAAGGATTGTTATCACTGTTTCCATGATATATAACATGCTTTTATGACATCAGTCCCGAGCTAAACATTGTCTTGAAATGACTAGCAAAATTCTAAGGTTTTGAACACCTAATTTATAATTACTGATAATCGGAACTAAAAATGGTAAGTTTGACTGTGC
>MU733747.1:48500-99705 GCA_026770625.1 Nicotiana glauca | reverse complement strand
TCTCATAATATACTTTTTTGTATTAAATAGAGATATCGCGACTTTAGGGTATTGGATATAATTCCTACAGAAGAGAAATTGAATTCAATGCCTTTAATTGGAAAATTATCGTGCAGCCTGATTCGTTCAAATGTAGATAATGCAGTTCCTTCAACTGGTAAATCACCACTTACTCTGAGTCGGTCAAACGAATTGAATCGAAATCCTGTCATTGGTAAATCACCACCTACAAAAAGTCGATCAAAAGAAGTGAATAAAACTCATGACATTGGTGAATCACCACGTAGTCGGAATCAACCAAAAGAACTGAATCGAACTCCTTTTATTGGAGAAACATCTCATACCAAGAGTCGTTCTACTTCGTCTGCATCAGACTTTGATGAAGATGAATTACTTGATAAAATATGCTCTGTAAGTTTTTATCTAAAGTTTTTTGGATTTGTTTTTGTAAAAGTACAACATATTTTTTGAGCTGAAGTTTTCTTCTATATCTGAATTTTTATTGTGTTATCTATTGTAGAGGTTAATGACGGAGGTTCTAAGGCAAAATGAAAAAGAAAGAAGCACAATCGTGAACGAAGTTTTTGATAAGTTTAAAAAGGAGGAGCGAACTGCTATTGTGGAATACAGTTTTTCTAAAAGTGAAGGTAAGCTAATTTATAGAGAAGTCTTTTTATTTGTGCTGATTTTATTTCAGATTAATCATTTTTAGTAATTTTTTTTCTAGGAATATTGTGATGAGAAGTTTGAGCAGTTGTTTACGATTGCCAACAAACCAAATGGAATAGATCGAGAATATGACAGGATGAATGACTTTTGCCATTGTCTTTTGAAGGCGATCAAAATGTCAAAAACAAGTTGAAGAACAACGTTCCAGTCCTGATAGATTGAGCAGATATGTAAATGATGAAGCACATTTATCAACTGAAAATATTAGAAGCGAGGAAGGTGCTCATAATCAAGTTGTCGAGACTGAAGAACATACTGCTCATGATGCATTGCCTAATGTCGCAGATGATAATGCTACATATAATGAAGATGTTGTTGGAGGCGTTGAACTTGTTCAACATCAATGTTGAGAGAAAGGTGCAGATGATCAAGTTGTTGGCATTGAAAAATATGTATCGAGTTGTGCTTCGGAAAGTGATCAAGCACCTGTTGTTAGTTCAAATCTGAAAGACGATCGGTATGCAGGAGTAATAGCGATTTGCAATAAACTTCTAGGTGGTGCTTCACAGGAAAATGTTACTACAGGTACAAAGTACAAAACATGTTTTTTGGTGAATGTTTTGGTTTTGTAACTGGTGAACTTTCAGCTATAGAGCTGAAGTTTTTTATTATAACTGTCGAACTTCAGCTCTAGAGCTGAAGTTTTTTTATAACTGTCGAACTTCAGCTCTAGAGCTGAAGTTTTTTTATAACTGTCGAACTTCAGCTCTAGAGCTGAAGTTTTTTTATAACTGTCGAACTTCAGCTCTAGAGCTGAAGTTTTTTTATAACTGTCGAACTTCAGCTCTAGAGCTGAAGTTTTTTTATAACTGTCGAACTTCAGCTCTAGAGCTGAAGTTTTTTTATAACTGTCGAACTTCAGCTCTAGAGCTGAAGTTTTTTTATAACTGTCGAACTTCAGCTCTAGAGCTGAAGTTTTTTTATAACTGTCGAACTTCAGCTCTAGAGCTGAAGTTTTTTTATAACTGTCGAACTTCAGCTCTAGAGCTGAAGTTTTTTTATAACTGTCGAACTTCAGCTCTAGAGCTGAAGTTTTTTTATAACTGTCGAACTTCAGCTCTAGAGCTGAAGTTTTTTTATAACTGTCGAACTTCAGCTCTAGAGCTGAAGTTTTTTTATAACTGTCGAACTTCAGCTCTAGAGCTGAAGTTTTTTTATAACTGTCGAACTTCAGCTCTAGAGCTGAAGTTTTTTTATAACTGTCGAACTTCAGCTGTAGAGCTGAAGATTTTTTTTATAACTGTCGAACTTCAGCTCTAGAGCTGAAGTTTTTTTTTTTTGTAAGTGTTGAAGTTTTTGTTTGTGACTGACTAACTTCACCCTTGGTAGAGTTTAAGTTTTAATTGTTTTTTTTATAATATCCTGTATTGAAATTTTCACTATAGGTATAAATTTTTTTTTTTGTGTTTTATATATAGAAATATTAGGTGATCTATTCTCCCTCTTTTATGAATATGCAGTGGAAGTTGAAACTAGTTGTGGTTCAATTGCCACAACTCAAAAACTCTCTGATGATGTTGAATTGAATGAAGGTAAAGTTAAGAAAACCCTTCCAGAGAATACTGGAATGGTGGTCGACGTTAGTTCAGAGTTGAATGATGCTGGAAATGCTAATATTGAGAAAGACATGCAGCCCGGGGAAACCACAGTGGTTAACAAACGTATAGGCATTCTATAGATCATGAATTTATTATATTTGATCGAAGTATATTTTTTACATTTTGAAATTTTATATATTTTATTTTCTTTTTTATGTTTTTGAATGATTTTTCAGAATTATTGAAGGTAGGTCAAAAAGAATTGGGTGAGATTCCGGAGGAATATGAAAAAAGAGAAATACATATATTCACACATGTTGAGTCACAGACAGGTGTGGAGTGTGTTGGTATTATTTTATAAAATTTAGTGAGTATTATTTATTAATTTTTTTTGCATGAAGATACATGATCTGTTGGAATGAAAACACCATATCTGTCGCAACACTTAGACCGGGTAATTATTTTTTGCAATTCGATTACTGGCTTTTTTTGCCTAATGTGTATTCTCTATCAGTTTTATTTATGTTTATAATTTCCTTGCTTTTGCAGATCTCATCTGGTGCATCAGAACTGATTCCAAAACCTAAGAGAAGGAAGATTTCTAGTTCTCCTATGTGTGATACCAGTGATATCCCCAACTTCAATATATGTTCATTTTTACTTGGTAGTGCACAAAGGGCTGATTCATAAGGTAATTCTGTTGTTGTTGTTTTTCATGAAGAGACAGAAGAACATCGTAAACAGTAGAGAATTGGTCAAGTATCCGCCACGATGGCTGTAGCCCCCCCTGCTGCTGAACAGCAACATGTAGTTACGACGGAACAACAGGAAGAGCAAGCAAAAGGTAAAGAAGATAGAAAAGAGAAATGGATGCGTATGGAGAGTATTTGGTTGAGATCTCCTTATGCAGTTTATAGGAAAAAGCAAAGGGGGCAAGGTTGGATAGTAGGAAAGAATAGAAGAAGGTGTCCCTTTCATTATGTTTCTTAAGATAGCGGATTGATGCAAAGATTTGAAAAATGGTTGAAGATGGATGCCAGTGAATATGATTCCAATCCATTCAGATTAGCTGTAATTGATATTCAAAAATCATTCTTTACCGAGCTTATGAATCCTGACTCTAATCTTGCGGATGAAGTAAGTTATTAAGTTTGTTTTTTGAATTGGTTTTCAACTGTATTTCCCAAAAGTTCAGTTTATTTTTTGTAGTATAGCTTTATTCATAGTAATCTGCTGAAGTTTTTTAGCTTATTTGCTAAAACTGAATATGCTTAAGTTTTTTTCATGCTGTTTTTGTAGTTGTGTAGTGTGTTTTTTCTAAACTTCATAGTGGTAATTTCACATGCTATCATTTGTCGTTTTCCATTTGCAGCATATTGACGTGGCCTTATATTATTTGCCCAAAAAATATTGCTATCACCTTCCACGTTATATAAAAGCAAAATATGCAGTAACAGATTTATTTTTCAATCAATATATGACTATCCTGGATAGTGTTCATCCTTCAGAAGAAAATTTGAAGATAATTGAGAAAAGGAAGCAAAAGAGAATGCAGATTCTTAAGAGCAAATCAAAGAAAAAGATGATATCCAAAGAACAGTTTAAAATAGAAGAAGAAGGAGAATAAGCGTTTATTAAGCCACTTACAAATTTTTGTTGGTATGAGGAAGACTCAACCAATAAAAAGGTCGCCAACTATGTAAAAGGCATTGACCTTTCCTGTGGTATCTCATGGGCATCTGCCAAAAAAATATTCTTTCCATTTTGACTTAAGCCAAGGGAGGGCCAGATATCTATGCACTACTTTTTTGGATATCTCGACTTTGAAGATAAAATTATATATGTGTATGATTCCATGGGCAGTGTAACATACAAGCGTGCGATTGAACATGTCAAAATTTATGCCCGGTTGATTCCACACTGTCTCAAATGCTTGAATTTTGGGGAACTTACTAAATATTATGGGGACAGTCCTGTGGAAGAATTTAAAATTAAGTGGATGCACACAACGGAACAGACTAACTGGTATGTGTTTCACATATTGTTTACGATGCATCTTATGTTTATTATTTTTTGCCCCTGTCTTAACTATTCTTTAATTTCTTTTTCATGTGTTTTTGCAGTGTTGATTGTGGTATATTTGCTCTTAAGTTTATGGATATGCGGTTGATGAAAGAAGATGTCTTCGACTTTAATCAAAGTCAAACATTGGAATTCAGGAGAGAATTGACTGCCAATCTTTGGGCTCATGAAAATTGAAAAAAAGATAGCAGCTATGAAACTCCAGAAGAACTAGAAGGACATGATTACGGAAATTTTGAAAAGTCTCTGTGTGAATTTTTTGATTAGAGGATTGGTTGATTGTAAATAATTTGGATTTTGTGAATATATATTAATTACTTTTTTAGTTCAGTTTTGTGTAATACAAATATTTTTGTGTCTTTTATTATGAAATTTAAGTACATTTTTTGTTTGAAAATACTTAAGCATGAACACTATCCAGGATATTTGAATTCAGCTGAAGTTTTGTTTAAAAGTCATAAGAAAACTATTGAATCCAATACAAAAATTCATCTTATCAGGTGCTGAAGTTTGTTAAAATATGGTAAAAAACTTCAGGACATTCGTCCGAAGTTTCTTGAAAAAGGTTTGAGACAAAAACTATTAAATCCAACACAAAAACTTCAGCTTATCAGGTGCTGAAGTTTTTGGAAATATACTAAAAAGCTTCAGCACATTGGGCCGAAGTTTTTCGAAAAAAGCTTTAGCTAAAAAAATATTGAGTCCAACTAAAAACTTCAGCTGATTATGTGCTAAAGTTTTTGGAAATGTACTAAACAACTTCAGCTCATTGGACCGAAGTTTCTTGAAAAAGCTTAAGACAAAAACTATTGAGTCGTATAGAAAAACTTCAGCTTGTCAGGTGCTGAAGTTTCTGAATCATTCCAGAATAGGCTTAACTTGGAACGTAGTTGTGGAGATTATTCAACCTCGTTCGACAAGTTGTGCAGCAGTTTGATAGTTTTAAGTTTCCCAGCTTGACCGACTATTCCAAGCTGCAAAACAAGCTGAAGATTCTTCTTCCTCTGATGGACAAAGTAATCGTCGAGCAAAGTCAGCTACGTGATGAATTTGACAAGTTGAAGATTGATCTTCTTGGATTGAGTGGTCTTTTACCCGACTGCCCTATAGTTATCTTCGACAGTGATGATGATGAGATATTTAGAGAAATTGAGGATTACAGTGATGATGATGATGACGACGACAACGATGATGACGGTGATAATGATAATGGTGGTGATTGTTAGTGTCTTTTTTGTTAACTTCAGCCTATAGAGCTGAGTTTTTTTAGGTTCATTTTGTATAACTTCAGCCAAGAGAACTGAAGTTTTGAAATATGTGTGTTGTTTTCACCTCTTTTTATGTCAATATAATTGTGACCCTCTTTGTTCTTGGCTTTCTATTGCATTATACTTGTTATTTGTTGGTATTTGATTTATACTTCTTAGTTGCTTAGAGATGCTACAACTTTTGTTTGTACATACGTTTCTTTTTGTGTGTTGTATGCATATGTGTGTGTGTGTGTTTGTTTAAGGATATGTATTTAACATACTGTAACCTGAAGTTTTTTCTCGCCGAAGTCATTGCGTACGTTTTTAAAATGCAACCAAACCTGTAAGCCTGCGCAACAAAAATGAGTGATTTATACTTTAGCAGTCTATAAAATTATCCAAGAGCTTATTTTTTTTATTCATATGAAAAAATCACATATGAATTATGTCATACAATAAAGAAAGTCTAAATTCAGACCAAGGATTATTGAAGCTTGGAGTATTTTTCAGTGTATTTCTTGGAATATGGATGAGGTGCCGGAGAAGACAAGCAAGTTGTTCTGTTATGCCCCACTTGTTTACATCGACTGTATTTGGTAAACTTGAATGGTACTGATGATTCAGTCGCAGGTATATGCCTATTCTTTTGTCTTCTTCCTTGTAAAATCTCTGCATCAAGAGGTTTTATGATCTCAGATTGTACATTTTCTGGTATTTTCCATGATTGTTGATCTCCCACGGTATTCACATGTCCTTCATATGTTTTCAACCGTGTTTCCATTGAATACCAATTTGAGCAGTAATTAGATTTATGCAAATATCACTTATTAATAGCAGCAATTGCATGTGGACAAGGCAATTCATCAAGTTGGAATTCCAGGCAGTCACAAGTTCTCTTCTTTAAATCCACAATGAATTCGTTTCCTTCACTGTTTATTCTAAACAATATTGAGTCAAGGTTGAACACATAACAAGGAATAAAAAATTAAAACAAATTGTATTAGTGTATTTTTCCTTCAAAACGAAAAAGTATGAATTTTTTTAAATGTAAGTAGTAAATCACTGCAACAAATCTAAAAAGCTGAAGTTAACAAATATATTAACAAATATTTTTCAAGCCAAGTCCATCTTCTTAGTCATCTCTTCTTCTGCCCATATTGATACTCTGTGAAAAGTTTCATTTGTCTTTTTTCTCCGTTCATAAAACCACTTTCCCAGCTTTTCTTGGATGAAATCTAACATTCTTAAAATAGGTATTTCTCTCCCTTTTAGCAAAACGGAATTCATTGATTCTACCATGTTTGTTGTTAGCATATCATAATGTTGCTGTGGGAACCACGATCGAGCCCATCTCTCAGGAGGCTCTTCCATTATGTAATTGTATGTTTTCTTGTCAATACTTTTGAGTTGGTACATTAATTGATTAAAATCTTCACGTTTGTATGACCTTGCAGCACTTTGAAAAAGATTTATTACCATAGCCTTTGCATGTCTTTGCTTTAAATTTTTCTCAAAGTGATATAGGCAGATAGCATGGTGAGCTTCAGGAAAAACTCTCTAATACTATTTGCGATCGATTGGTTTCTATCTGACAAGAAAACCAGTTTACGACGGACTTTAATTGCTTTTCTCATTTCCTCAAAGAACCAAATGTATGCCTCATTATTTTCTGACTCTGCTACACCACAACATAGAGGAAAGATTTGATTGTTTGCATCCTTTGATACATCAACAAATAGAACACCACGATATTTTGACTTAAAAAACGTTGCATCTGCTGCAATAACAGGTCTACAGTAGGACCAACCAGCTAGTGATGCCGCAGGAGCAAAGAACAAGTAAGCAAATCTGTACATTGAAACACAAAAAAACAAATCATAAAATTTGAAGTTTTTCAAATAGTAACATTTGAAACTTCAGGCTGATGGTTAGTATTGTTTTCCTTACCTATTATGCGCATCTCTTTTTATAATTGTGTACGTTCATGTGTTTTTGGCTACCATCATGTATGGGTATGAAGGAAGAATCTGGTAGGTCTCTCAGGTGTTCCCCTTATGCAAGCAACAATTTTTTGAATAGCACGCCATGCCTTGTGATAACCAATTTCAATTCCAAATTTCTTTTTCATTTCATTTCCTACAAAGGCTGGTGTAACCTTTATCTTTTTGTCTCGAACATGTTCTATAATTTGTTCGCTTATAAAATTTGATGTAGCATGCTTTTGATATGATTTTCTTGCATCAACCGAGCATTCGTAGATGTTATGATATTTTTTTCACCTTGAACAGTGTGGAATTTTTTATTCTGGTAACTTACATTCCAACCACATTTGTCCTCGATGCATCTCAGCTCGTATCTCTTGGAACATGATCTAACAGCAGTGAATTCAACTTTTTGATTTATCTCCAAGCTGCAGAAAAATTTAGTCATGTTTTCTTTGTTCTCAAAGATTGATCCAACTCTTACTTCCTCAGGTAACGCATCGTGCCTTAGTATTTTACATGGTGGAGATTCTTTCACCTTTCTCCTCACTCTTTTTCTTGATTTCTGAGAAGCACAAGAACTTTCAGCAAATTCTTCAATTTTATGTGATGTTATCGGTATAAGCTCCATGTTTACTTCATCTTCATTGTTATTTATCATTGCAGAAGGTGAAAAAAAGCTTTATTGGATTTTGTGTTGGTTATCAATTTGCATTATTACCTGTCCTTCTTCTTCTTGGTCATCGAGAAACTGGTATGAATTTATTGGCGGAGGGGCTAATTGTTGCAGCACTATGTATTCTGAAGGAGCTGTAATGTTAGAAGGTTGTTGCCCTTTGTCTACTTCCATTATTGGATGTCGTACTTCATATTGATACTCAGCAAAAGACTCTGAATCTATTGCATATGCAAGAGATTGGTTGAATGTTGCCGATTCTGAAATTTGTATTTTTTCGATGACAAAATGGCAATTCTTGTAGGTTGAATTAGTTGTAAGCAAATGTATACAGGTAGTGAGTTCTTCATCTGAAGTTACAAGCATTCCCTTGCTTGTATTTAGTTTGATATCAAACCACACTTTTAATGCATATCTGGTTGAATCAATATTTGTAACTTCACTAATTTTCTTCAGGAAAGTATTGAATGATATGTCCTTATTAAGTAGAACAAGTTTTGTATCATGTTTCAAGTATTTGAAATCAGGAGTCCATCTCCCATTGAATGTTATAACAATGCAAATCGAACTCATCCTGCAGATTCATGTTTACTGGCAACTATTAGAAAAGTGAACAGAAGAATTTTTATGTTGTACGTGTTGAAATTTTTACAAATAAACTAAATTACTTAAGCATCTTCTGCTGAAGTTTTTTAAAAAAAAGATGTATGACATAATTAATAAATTTTGCAAAGAAAACTTCAGCTTATAACTGCTAAAGTTTTTAGAGATAACTTTAATAACTTCAGCATATTAACTGAAGTTTTTTTTATCATGGTGATTCATAAATGCAGGGGAAAAAATACTTCAGCAGGTGAGTGCTGAAGATTTTAGAAATGAACTAAAAAAC
This sequence comes from Nicotiana glauca, assembly GCA_026770625.1. NCBI lineage: Eukaryota > Viridiplantae > Streptophyta > Magnoliopsida > Solanales > Solanaceae > Nicotiana > Nicotiana glauca. The sequence continues at coordinate 90,559 of MU733747.1, read as the reverse complement.
TTCAGGACATTAATCCAAAGTTTTTTACAGAAAACTTCAGCTGCTTGACCGAAGTTTTTTAGTGCATTATGATTTTTTTAATTTAGCCAGTGTAGGAGGAAAACTTCAGGCTCCTTTTGAAGTTTTTAAGTAATAAATAAAAAACGTCAGCTGCTAGGCTGAAGTTTTTTTAGCGCAATATGATTTTTTTTAAATTTATCCAGTGTATGTGGAAAACTTCAGCCTTCTATTGAAGTTTTTGAGTAATAACAAAACAACTTCAGCTGCTTGGCCGAATTTTTTTTAGTGCATTATGATTTTTTAATTTAGCTAGTGTAGGAGAAAAACTTCAGGTTCCTTCTAAAGTTTTTAAGTAATAAATAAAAAACTTCAGCTGCTAGGCTGAAGTGTTTTTAGTGCAATATGATTTTTTTAATTTAGTCAGTGTATGTGGAAAATTTCAGCCTCCTGCTGAAGTTTTTGAGTTATAACAAAAAAACTTCAGCTGCTTGGCCGAAGTCTTTTTAGTGCATTATTATTTTTTAATTTAGCCAGTGTAAGAGGAAAACTTTAGGCTCCTTCTGAAGTTTTAAGTAATAAATTAAAAACTTCAGCTGCTAGGCTGAAGTTTAATTTAGCGAGTGAGAAGAAAAAGTTCAGCCTCCTTCTGAAGTTTTTAAGTTATTATTTAAAAACTCCAACTCCTAGGGGTAAGTTCTACTAACATATCACACATTAAATTACAATTAAGTGAATTAATTAGAATATATTTTGAATTATGGAGATGAATTTGAATTTGAATATGGAATTTAAATTCCTTCGGTGAAATTCGTCAAACAACTTCAATCAATTAATGAGAAAACATATAATTCAAAAACTATTTTGAATTTTGGAGATGAATTTGAATACTTACAATGTATTTGAATTTGAATATGGAATTTGAATACGAGACGCGTTCTCAGGAGGAACTGACTAATGAAGGAGATACAGAAGAGATCTGTAATTTGAATCTGTAAATACGGAGGAGAGACGCATTTTTATATGTTTTCGAAGGGGTATAATGGTCATATTAATACGGATTTTCTGTTAGTGGGTTACGAAATCAATAATTTTTAAAAACAGGGTATACGTTAAAAGGTGGCATAAAAATAGAGTACCGCTGCAATTAGCCCTTGGTATGGTGGGATCGTTTCCTATTTCTCTTTTCAATTATGCCCTAACTTATTACTCCACAATTCTATTTTACCATTTACCTTTTTTTCTATTTTAACTCCAAATCTCCGACCTATAACCTACTTTGTTTTTTTTCAATACTTCTGCCGCCAATGTTAAAGGTGTTTTGCCGCCTTCTATTTTATTTTATCTCCTAATTTGCTTTTAACTCAATTCTAATTAGTTGTACTCCTTTTTTTTGCCTTCTTCTGTTTTATTTTTTAAAAATTATTTTATGCATAATTTTTGATAAATTTAATATAAACAATTGAGGGTATTTTAGTAAACTTATTAGTTACAGTACAGTACGATACAATGAAACAAAACAACAAAATATTATTTAACAATAACAAACAATACAATCTATCCAAGCATTGTATTCATAAAACGATACGATAAAATACAATACATTATAAAACGACGGAGAACAATGGTCCAAACAGAATGTAACTTAAGGAACCCCCAATTTCAGGCTTTACAAATGTAAAATTTAGACCCATTGATTATCCATTTTCTAAATGGATAATATGGTTCTTATCCACATTTAACCCGTTTTTATACAGTTCATTATCCAACCTATTTTTTAATAGATAATATGTGTGTTAACTGTTTTCTTTGAACCATTTCATTTTTTCACCCTTACATGAGACATTGACTTATTTGATCAAAAAAGAAAAGAGGTACAACAGAACTAGTACAGAAATTTTACACAACAAGAATTCAGCTTGATTGTTGAAAGAAATGAGCCAGCCATTTCATCAAGGCCTTAGCTTTGTCACAAGTTGGTGTAACCAAATGGAAAACATGTTCTTCTCCTTCGGTCTCTTTAATCTCCACTTCACCTTTCCATCCACATTTCTTTAGCGCTTCATAGTATGTCCAGCCTCTATCTCTTATAAAATCCTTACCCCCAGTGCATATCAAAATCTTGGAACAAACAAGCTTAGACAACAAACTTGGATGAGCTGCTGGATTGAATCTTGGGTCATCTGTATTCGGATTTTCAGGGCAACAATACGACCAAATTCTATCTGGCTTATTGTTACCAAAATAAGGGTGAACCAGTGCCATTCCAACAAGTTTCAAGCCATCTCCAAGTTTATCTTCATCTACACTTGCTCGCACCATCATGTTATGAGCAATATTTGCTCCTGCGCTATCACCTGTCAAAAGAGATGGCTAAATTTATCCATTTTTAGTAACTCATTCAACCTACTCATGTTTAAACGGATTGGGTTATGACCCGTTGTTAGCTTGATCCAACAGGTTCAATTCAAAATCTCTTTTAAAATTACCGAGTCAAAATAGCGTAACCCTTAATCGAACAAAAAGACCCAAATGTACAAATTCAAATATGAAGATGCAAATTATGTAAACGGGAGAGAATTTAACCTAATGATTCATGAAAAATATATTAGACTTTCATATTTTTTACGTGGTGAAAAAGAAGATAGGGTCAAGTTGAGTCATCGCGACCTAATCCATTTTTATCTGTCCAAACTTTTGACAGTCTTGATCACGATTCATTATTGATTTGACCCGTTTTCATCAACTTAAATTCGACCCAACCGGCCCATTTACCTGCCAAAAAAACTCGGGAGAAGTCGGCATGGCTTTTCAGCCATGGTTCAGTTCCTTGTTCACCATTTGCGTGCTGAGCAACCCATTTCATAACAGCCCAAGAATCATCATAACACGAAGGGATTTTGTGTTCTGGGGCTAATCGATATTCGACAGATATAGCAAATACATTGGTTTCTGCAGCTACAGAGTGAAGGTAACTATCATAGTAGGTAGAAAACGCCGATTCTATTGCAAACCCGCCCCCGTGAAAATACACAAGGAGTGGAAATTTCTGGTCGTTTTGGGTGATTTTAGGAAGGTAAAGCCGTACTGTCACGTTGTTTTCTGGTACGATGATAACATCTTTGGATCGGACACCTGTGACTGGATTGTCGGAAGGAGGGACAAAGTCATGTTTTCGAAACCTTTCGACACGGCCATCTTTGTAGACCTGAAAAAGCATTGGGATCTCATAAACAATTTCGGATGATGGGGTAGAATCCATTCTTTGATGGAAGTTGCAGTGAAGAAGGCAATGGAGGAATGAGCAGTGAAGCTGGGATTTAAAGGGAACAAAGAATGGACGGTTGATAGTGATAAGGTGTGTTTGTCATCTTTATGGCTAAAGCAGTTTTTGGGGTAGATAATATTGGCGTGGCCTACCTACACATTGTAGCCTCCGCAAAATCTTTAGCCCAAAAGGCCATGGCTTTTCTAAAACTAATAATGCTAAGGATCAACTGCCATGTGTAGGTTACCTAACAGCTAACGCGTCAAACGGGCGGGGCGAGTCGAATATTTGAAGGATAAAAAATAAGTAATGCAAAAATAAATAAATTATCTGACTCGACCCATATTTTAATACGAATAGAAAATGAGTTAATCGAGGGATAATATGATTACCGATATTATCCATAGATTTTTGAATAATTACTTTTGAGAGAATTTCTAGTCTTCCAATCTTGAAGAACCCTTCATTTGTGTCTTTAAAAATGTAAAAATTGAACCCATTAATTATCCATTATGTAAGTGGATAATATAATTTTTATCAATAGTTTACCCATTTTTAAAAAGTTCATTATCTAATATATTTTTTTATATAGATAATACGAATGAATAACACGATTTTTAATCCATTTTGCCATTACTAAGTCTNCCCCCCCCCCCCCCCTTCCAACCTGTTTATCAAGTTGATTATTAAACTTACAAGATCATGCAACTAGAATGCGTAACGCTAACGATCTACTGTCGTGTATAGATTACCAATCGCGTACGGTTCATACGGTTTTCATCTTTTAATTGAGATGATTAATGAGTTAGAGCCCGTTTAGCTCAGCTGATAAGCATTAAGTGTTGAAAAATACTTTTAAATGTTGAAGCTAATTTAATAAATAAGCAGTTACGTGTTTGGATATAAGTGCGGAAATTGATAATATGTTGCTATAGTGTTTGATAAAAAAGTGCTGATAAACTCTTTTTCTGTTAAAATGACCTAAATAACCTTAGAACTGTTTACACTATACCTGTTTATCGGGCGGGCTGGGACGTGCTGAACGAGAAAAAAAACCATCCCGTTCGATTGGTGGGCGGGCTGTTTAGCGGGCTGGTGGCGGGTTAGGAAATTTAATTTTGGGTTTTTTAGGACCCGTTCGGGTTCGGGCGGGCCAGACTAATGTATACCATATATGAAACTTTATTACCAAATATGTGCATAGTATCTAAATTACCCGCCTAGTCCACATTTTTCCTATAATTTCTGTATCATTCGTTTATTAGGAATTAATAGGGCATATTCTTCCCTTAATAACACGCGAAAAATCAGGAAACAATCTTAGAATTGATTTATTCTACATTAAATTTAAGTTTTGAAACGGAAAGGAGATTTCGCATCTGCGTAATTTACTCTTAAACTACAATTCAAATTTTTTTTTTAAAAAGTACAAACAACTTCAACAAACTACAAACAACTTCAACAAACTGAATTCAAATTGTAGAATTCAAATCTTCGAGATTCAACAACTCAAAATTGCTACATTCTGTTCTTCGTCGTTTTCAGAAATCAAATTGGCGATCATATATCTGTTCTTCATCTTTTTTTCTCAATCTAGAAATTCAAAAAAGCGAAAAAATTTAGAATAATACATCAGCAAGAACACGCAATCATGTCCAAAATCGCAATCATGCTACAATTGAATGGGAATTGGGATAACTATGACATATTTAGAGATTTTGAAGTTGATGCCATTGTGGTAGATGAGAATGCAAGCTACAGTATTCTGATTTCTATAATTGCAGAACAACTATTGATTGATACTTCAGAAAAAATTATAGAAATCAAATACATGGTGAACGACAATTGTCCGCCAATGGAGATTAGGAATGATATGGGGGTTTGTGTGTATATGGAGACCAAAAAGGAGAATAAAAACTTAGGTTCATATCCGTTATGTATAAGAGTACGAGATTTCAATATGAAATTGGCAATCAACAACGATAACACAAGTGCAGGTTTGTATAGTTCGAAATTGCATAGAATTATGGTTTTACGGTATTATCTACAAAATTACTACATTTGCCTACAATTAAACTACAAATCAGTTTAATGAAAGAATAAAGCAATTTTATTTTTAAAATTATCTACAAAGTTACTATATTTATATGACAAAATAAACTACAATCTATGATTAGAAATTGTTGATTTCAAAATGTTGTCTTTAAATAAATTATCTACAAAGATTCTACAAATTGCAATAGTTATAGTACAATTTAACTACAATGTCTGACATCCTAAATTGGATGACTATAAAATTTTCACTATATCTAAAAATTATCTACAAAGATTCTACAAAATTATAACACAGTTTATCTTTATTTTGATGCAGGTTCGTCTGGATCCCTAAATACTGGGGTAGGTTCACACAAGGTGTGGAATCTAAGCACCCCATAATCCACATTACGTGGGGCAAAATAATATTCATTCTGCACAAAATGATAAATTATTTTACATTAGTAAACTGCATAAAAATGAAGCATTAATCTACATATCTACACAATCACTACCCAAATAGCTTAAAAACAAAGCAGGAAGAAAAAATACATACAAATCTACTTCAAAAAAATACAGCCTACCCACACATATAATTATAAAATACTACAAGATATCTACAAATATAAACATTATCTACAAAAATGCAGGAAGAAAAAAGTAACTACAGCTCTGTTTCAAAATTTAAAAGCTAAGACAATATAACTACAATTATAAACTGTAGAAAATCACAACTACAAATAATCTACAAAATTAAGACAATTGTTTGCCACCTGGTGTAGCACTTCCTCCAGCATCTACATCGTGCATTTGCTTTGTTCTCATCTCGCCACAGATTTATCTAGGAGATGAACTGTGAGTAGTAGGTTCCATTGCATGTGTAGATTTTACTTATTTTTGTGGTGATTTTGGTGTTAAAATACCCAAATCGAAAGAGGGGATGTCACCTACTGTAGATTTTTAGGTATTTTTTGGGAGATTTGATGTTCTTCATGGTTTAACTTTAACTTTTTTTGGACTCTTTTTCGAACCTTCCTTGTTCTTCATTGATGAACTTCAACTAAATAAAGATGTGGATAGGAATTTATTTAAATGGTTTGTTGAATTTTGTTTGAATTTAGAGGAAAATTGGGTGGTTTCAGAAGAAGGGCGATGGTAGAAAGAACGTGGGAGGGTAAAAAGAACGTGGGGATACGGGGATGAGGGGTTAGGAGAGAGAAAGTGAGGGATTATTACTGGAAAAAATGGAAATATTTTAATTAAGTAGTAAAAAATATCTCATTAATTATAACCTTAATTAGATATGGTATAGAAATGGTAATATGGTATACTAAATATAATTTACTCAAACCTTAAACATGTAGGGTAAAAAGGTTTCCTAAGTGGGATAGGAATGTAAAAATTCCATATATTTTTAAATTAAATTTTATGTTTCTTATTCAATGTTATTGATACTTAAGTATTTGCAAACTTTTAAGGCTTAGAATTAAACTTTTAAGTTTAAAGTTTAAAGTTTTAAATTTGAAATTTGTATTTTAAAATTATAAAATTAAAATTAGAAAGTAAGTGGCTACAAAAAATTATTTAGTAAGACCAATAGGCAATAGGTAAGGAACAAACTTCGAAGGCTTTCATTTTATATTCTTAATACTTCAAATTAATTTGCAAGTTCTTTTTTGATTTTTTGACTTTTGAACTTGCAAATTAAAAGTTTACAACAACTGTAAAAAATAAAAAATAATACATCGCATATTCTGCATCATTTTTGTACGTTCTTCCATGTCAACATGAGGTTCTAGGTTTCCGGCATTGGTTGAATCGGAATCATAAACCATTATATCTCCAATTTATTGGTCCTCCTCTTCGTCTACCTCGGCATGCCCTTGATTTCGCCGTTCTGATCTTATCCAATCTCTGAAATACACTAGAATTTACAAAGCGTTCCTGCCCAATGAATGACGGGTATCTCCTAGCTGCTGCCTTGTGTGGCTAAATGCGCTCTCTAATGCGACTATTGAAATCGGCACAATTAGCACGTCTCGAGCCATGGCCGAAAGAACAGGAAATTGATTTGAGTTGCTCTTCCACCAACCCAGCGGTAGAAAATACTTTGTGAGGGGCTCTGGTGACTTTTGCTAGTAGAGTTGTAGTTCATCAATATTCCTACTACTTGTTTGTTGATGCTCTCCTAGTGTAGACCAAATCAGATAATCTTAAACACAATCATCATCATCCATAGTTGTTCCAGATGTTGAAGGATTAGTTGAAGCAATATTTGCATCTATAACCGAAAAAGCATAAATAATGTTAGCATAATAATTATATAAAGTTTGTAAATGTGTGTGTAGCTTAGAAATACAAGTGCCAATATTAGTAGTTTCAGTTGGTCCAATATCCATATAAGTATATAAAGCTCTAACTAATTGGTGACACTTTATCATTTTGACACTAGGGTTTAAAATAACACCTATTAGGTAAATATAGAAAATTAGATAGAAATACTTTTTAAACTTATCTATCATAGATTCAACAATAATAGTATATCCTTCTTTCTGCTTCAAATTATGTAGTAAAAGAGAAATTTCAGCAATATGAACTAAACCATTTGCAATAGTAGGATAATAAGCTCCAAAAAACTCAAGTGTAGCCACATAAAATTTTTATAAAAATTGTACAACATCATGAATGACAGCCCAAGTTTTAGATGTTAACAAATGGTTAGGATCGGTACAATGAGAATTAGCAACTTCAGTTATAGGCATTCTATATTTATAACAACATCTTAAGAACACATAAGTATAATTCCACCTAGTAACTATTTCTTCGGGCATGAGTCTTGGTTTTAGTCCATAGTGTACACAGTTTTTCCTAAATGCATTTAATCTAGTACTTCTATTATTTCCTTCAATTACACCAACTCTCCTAACTAAAGCAATTTCATCTCTAAATAATTCAAGGCCACTCTTCACAATCAAGTTATAAATATGACATGTACATCTAACATGAAATATTTCAGAAAGTGGTGGGTGTAAATGTAATTTTAATATTGTAATAATAGCATTGTTGTTAGAAGCATTATCAAATGACATACACAAAACTTTTTTGCAAGATTATAAAATATAGCAACTTTATGTATAATATTACTTATACATGCACCAGTATGACGTTGATCTTCATCATATTTTAAAGCAATAATACGTTTTTGCATACAAAAATTATCATCTATCCAATGACATGTAACAGTCAAATAATCATTTTCATTTGCAGCACGACCAATATCAGAAGTAAGAGAAACTTTATAAGGAATACTTGCGAACAAATAACGTATATATGTCTGATATTCTCCAAAATAAACTAATGATATCAGATCTACAAGTACTTCTAGGAATACCTTTAAACATAGGGTTATAAATTCTTTGAATATAAGTAACATGATACAGTGAAGAAGCAAAACTAAAAGGTAAACAACATAAAATAATCATTTTAGCTAATTCTTCCCGATCTTTCTTAATATCGTATTTCCCAAATAACCTCCCCCCAGTACTCGGGTTAAGTTTTTGTTGCTCAGATGACTCATCTACTCCCCAATCAAGAGGGTGTTTCTCTTTCATATGCCTACGAAGTTGACCCGTTCTCCCTCCTTTACCGGGCTCAAGTTTATAATATTCACTACAAATTTTACATTTTACATAAGTATTTTGATCTTCTAGTCTTTCAAAAACATCCAACACTTATTTATTAACCGTCTATTATTCTTAATAGGGAGAGAAGGCCTACTTGTTGCACCCCTAACATTTTGAGTTTGACTTGAATTACCAGGTATAGGCGGTGGTGTTTCAAAATTATCGGGTGATTATGTCTTATATATGGTTTAAGTCCTTCCTGTAAAATTTGGTTGAAAACGGACGTCGTTTGACATGATTAGGACTTGAATTTCTAAAATTGAAACTTGATGAAGTTGAGAAAAAGGTTCTTGATTTTGTTGTTTGATTCATTGTTATTGAGGTTATTTTGGCGATTTGATCACACGGATAAGTTCGTATGATGTTGTTGAGTTAGTACGTATGTTTGGTTAGGATCCCCGAGGGCTCGGGTGTGTTTCAGATGTGTTTCAGGAAGTTTTGAACTTAGAAAATGTTGCAGATTTTCTGCAGTCAGAGCACAGGGAAATTGTTCTTCGCGTTCGTGTAGTCCCACTCGCGAACGTGTAAGGCAAAAATTATCAAGTGCCAGTTTCTTCTTCGCGAACGGGAACGTGAAGCTGGGGGGGGGGGGGGGGGGCTTCGCGAATGCGTCTCTCTACTCGCGAACGCGTAGGGTTCAGGGGAAGGGCCGCCTTTTTGTTCATCGCGAACGCGTAGGCTTGAGGAACCAAAGCTCTGCGAACGCGAAGGCTTAGCAGGTTTGACTCATCGCGAACGCGATGAGCCTATCGTGAACGCTATGAGTGTTTTTGCCCAGTTAATTTAAAAGACCCAAAACAGTAGCCATTACGGGAACCCTTCAAAATTTCATAACTTCTCCATTTCAACTCCAAATTGGGCTATTTTTGAAAGAGGATTTCACCACAAATTCGTAGGTATGTAACCTTAGACGTGTTTTCTTCATTTTCCATTAACACCCATTATATTTCTAGGTATTAAATCATGAGATTAAGGGTAAAAAATTAGGGATTTGGTTAGAGTTAGGGCTGTTTGATTAATGGTGATTTAGACCTCGTTTTGGGGTCGAATTCTAGAAATAATTATATATTTGGGCTCGTGGGTGAATGGGGGATTTGATTTTGGGTTTTTTGAAAGAATGATTGTAAAGCTATAATTAGGCATTGGATTCAAAATTTTTAGAATTCATTGATGTTATGAAGTCATTTATGTATAGATACAATTTATTTAGAGTCAAATTTGAGAGGAAAGACGGTAATTGAGGATTAAGTTGGCCGTGGAAGTTTGAGGTAAGTGTCCGGTCTACCCTAACTCGAGGGATTAGGAATTGAGTCATATTTGCTATTTGCTTCTTGTTGCGTATGACGTATAGGCATGGTGACGAGTATCTATACGCTGGTGTCGAGCATGACCGTGAGTCTTAAGTTGATAGTTGTTGTGTTCTTAAGTGTCATTTCGGATGTTTTAATTGATGATTATTGATATTGAGTAAAGATTTAGTTTATTCTTGTGGACTTTATTTATGCTTGAGTATTGGTATTAATTGAACTGAATAGGAGTTGAGCTAAGATTGGTTATAGCTGGTTCTCCCTTGCCGGGATGGTCGATTTGATATTGTTGTTCCCTTGCCGGGAAATTTCTATGTTGCTTTTGTTCCCTTGCCGGAATTTTATTGTGATATTGTGTTGGATTGAAATGGGAGCGGGTGGTACGCCTACCATAAGTCATTGATGAAATGGGAGCAGGTGGTACACCTACCACAAATTATTGATGAAATGGGAGCGGGTGGTACGCCTACCACAAGTTATTGATGAAATGGGAGCGGGTGGTACGCCTACCACAAGTTATAGAGAAATGGGAGCGGGTGGTACGCCTACCACAAGATTTAATGAAAAGGAACCGGGTAGTACGCCTGCCATGAAAATGGGATCGGGTTGCACGCCTGCAACGAGATGTGTACTGACAGTGAAATCTACTTTTATTTCTCTTATACGTGTTAGAATTAAATTGTTGATTTTTTTATTATTCTCTTGAAAATCGATATTATCTGCTATCCATGAAGCATTTTCCCCTCCTATTAAAAATGTTTATTCTTGTTTATTCTGCTGTATATGTATATACATGTTTATTTGGAGTCTGGTCCTAGCCTCGTTACTACCTCATTGGGGTTAGGCCAGACATTTACCAGCACATGGGGTTGGTTGTGCTGATACTACACTCTGCACTTTGTGCAGATCCCAGAGTAGCATTTGGTGCCCAGCAGTAGCTCCGGAGCTAGACTTCAGTCCACTGAGACTCCAAGGTAGCCCTGCTAGCGTCCGTAGGCCCGGCGTATCCTCTATCCTTTATTTTCCTGTTTCATCTCTTCGTTTCTGAGACAGTGTGTCTTTACTTTCAGACTTTGTATTTAGCATTCTTAGATCGTCCATGACACCGTGACACCAGGTTTTGGGTGATTAAGGCTTAAGTTGATGTAATAGACATAGATTTCAGTTATTTTATCGTGTCTTCCGCTTAATTATTAAATTTACGCTGATTATCATGATTATCGCTTTATTGCTAAAAAGAAGTAATTGGATAATAAAGTAAATAGTTAATGATTGGCTTGCCTTTGCTCTCATTAGTAGGCGCCATCACGACTCCGAGGGAGGGAAATCCGGGCCGTGACAAGTTGGTATCAGAGCTCTAGTTTACATGGGTCTCATAAATCACAGACAAGCTTAGTATAGTCTGAGGGATCGGTACAGAGACGTTTGTATTTATCCCCCAGAGGTTACCGAGTTAGGAAAAGTTTCACATTTGTTCTTTCTTGTTGTGCGGTTTGGTTTCTCAATGCTAATTGAATTTCTACTCTGTTCTTTCGCAGATGGCGAGAACACGCGCTTTCTCATCTACCGATCAGCAGTCCGAGCCCCCAGCAGCTCCTACGAGGGGCAGAGGGCAAGGTCGAGGCCGTGCTAGAGGTCGAGGCAGGGGCAGAGCTCAGCCCAGGGCAGCAGGACCCATAGTAGTGCCTCAGGTTGATTTTGATGACGAGGTTCCAGCCCCAGTAGTTTCGGTAGGCCCAACTCAGGTTCCAGAGGGGTTTATTGCCACACCAGTTCTTCAGGATGCTCTGGTCCGGCTAGTGGGCCTTATGGAGAGTGTCACCAGGGCATGTTTACTTCATGTAGCACCAGCCGTCTCTCAGGCTAGAGGAGGAGCCCAGACTCATGGTACTCGCACTTCGGAGTAGGTAGCTCCTCAGATTCAGCGGCTCAGTCGATTAGAGCAGTACAGCCAGGTATGGTAGCTCAGACCGGCGATGGCGCAGCCATGTTTGTCGATGCTTTGTGGAGACTGGACAGGTTAACCAAGCTCTTCACTACTTCTTTCAGCGGTGCATCTACCAAGTATCCCTAGGACTATCTATACAGCTGCCATGAGGTTCTTTGGAACATGGGGATTGTTGAGACCAATGGGTTCGACTTTGCTGCATTTTGCTTGTCTAGATCCGTCAAGACTTGGTGGAGGGATTATTGCTTAGCTAGACCAGCCGGATCACCAGCCTTGACTTGGGAGTAGTTTTTAGTGTTATTTATGGAGAAGTTTCTCCCCATTACCCAGCGAGAGGCCTATCAGAGATAGTTCGAGCGTCTTCATCAGGGATCCATGTCTATCACCCAGTACAAGACCAGATTCATAGATTTGTCTTGCCATGCCCTTGTTATACTCCCCGCTGAGAGGGAGAGAGTGAGGCGGTTTATTGATTGACTCATTCAGTCGATTCGTCTCCATATGGATAGAGAGACTGGGAGCGAGATATATTTCCAGGAGGCGACCAATGTGGCCCGGAGGATTGAGATGGTATTATCACAGGAAGGTGGTCATGGGGCAGACAAAAGGCCCCGTCATTCAGGTAGATTCAGTGTTACCTCGTCTATAGGTAGAGATTCATATGGTAGAGGCTATCCTCCTAGTCCCTTTCAGTCAGCTCTTCAGGTTTCACATGGTGCTTCAGGTAGCCGTAGTCCCTAGATGCAGTACTCCAATCAGCAGCCCTACAGTGCGCCACCTGTTCCTATCAGTGCACCACCGATTTAGAGTTTCCAAGGTCCTCAGTCCCAGCAGCCGAGAGCTTGTTATATTTGTGGCGACACGAGGCACATTGCTAGGTATTGCCCTCACGCAACAGGTGGCCCTCAGCATCAGAGTTCTTATGCCATGGTACAGGCACCAGGTATTCCATGGCCCACCCAGCCAGCTAGAGGTGGGGGTAGAGGTGGAGCTCAGACCGCTAGAGGTGGAGGCCAGCCAGCAGTAGACTGACCTAGAGATGTGGTTCAGGGTGGTGGGGCCCAACCCCGCTATTATGCTCTTCAGGCCAGGCTCGAGGCTGAGGCTGAGGCTTCAGATACAATTTTGTTTTGTGATAGAGATGCTTCAGTGTTATTTGATCCAGTGTCTACGTATTCGTATGTATCATCTTATTTTGCACCGTGCCTGGTCATGCCTAGAGATTCATTGATTTTTACTGTTTATATGTCTACACAGGTGGGCGATTCTATTGTGGTCGATCGAGTCCATCATTCTTGTATTATAGTGATTGGGGGTCTTGAGACTCGTGTAGACTTGTTACTTTTAGATATGGTTGACTTCGATATTCTATTGGGGATGGACTGGTTATCACCTTACCATGCTATCTTGGACTGTCATGCTAAGATTGTGACCTTAGCTTTACCGGGTATGCCTCGTTTAGAGTGGAGAGGTACTCCAGGTCATTCTATCCGCAGTGTCATCTCGTATGTGAAGGCTCGGTGTATGGTCAATAAAGGATGTTTGGCCTATTTGGCTTATGTTCGCGATTCTAGTGCTGAGGTCCATTCTATTGATTCTGTGCCCGTTGTTCGGGAGTTCCTGAGGATATTTCCTTCAGACCTATCGGGTATGCCACCCAATAGGGATATTGACTTTTGTATTGATTTTGCTCCGGGCACTCAGCCCATTTCTATTCTGCCGTATCGTATGGACCCGCCTGAGTTGAAAGAGTTAAAGGAACAGTTGCAAGACTTTCTTGAGAAGGGTTTCATTAGACCTAGTGTTTCTCCTTGGGGTGATCTAGTGTTGTTTGTCTAGAAGAAGGATGGGTCAATGAGAATGTGTATTGATTACCGGCAATGAACAAGGTAACAATCAAGAATAAGTATCCGCTGCCGAGGATTGATGATTTGTTCGATCAACTTTAGGGTGCCAAGGTATTTTCCAAGATTGACTTGAGATATGGCTACCATCAGTTGAGGATTAGGGCATCCGATGTCCCTAAGACAGCTTTCCGCACTCGGTACAGGCATTATAAGTAATTAGTTATGTTATTTGGGTTAACAAATGCCCCTAGAACTTTTATTGATTTGATGAATCGAGTGTTCAGGCCATATTTGGACTCGTTCGTGATAGTCTTCATTGATGACATATTGATATATTCCCGAAGCCAGGAGGAGCACGAGCAGCACCTTAGAGTGGTTCTTCAGACTCTAAGGGAGAGTCAATTATATGCAAAGTTCTCCAAGTGTGAGTTCTGGTTGAGTTCAGTTGCATTCCTGGATCATGTTGTATTAGCAGAGGGTATTCAGGTTGATCCGAAGAAGATTGAGGCAGACAAGAGCTGGCCTAGAACAACATCAGTTACCGAGATTTGGAGTTTCTTGGGTGGATGGGTTTTCATCTATTGTAGCCTCGATGACCAGATTGACCCAGAAGGGTGTCCAGTTCAGGTGGTCGGATGAGTGTGAGGTGAGCTTTCAGAAGCTTAAGACAGCTCTAACTACGGCACCAGTGTTGGTATTGCCCACAGGTTCAGGGCCTTATACAGTTTATTGTGATGCTTCCCGTGTTGGGCTTGGAGCAATATTGATGCAGGATGGTAAAATCATTGCCTATGCTTCGAGGCAGTTGAAAATTCATGAGAAGAACTATCTGGTTCATGATTTGGAGTTGGCAGTCATAGTTCATGCATTGAAGATTTGGAGGCATTATCTATATGGCATTGCATGTGAGGTGTTCACGGATCACGAGAGTCTTCAGTATTTGTTCAAGCAAAATGAATTGAATTTGAGGCAGATGAGGTAGTTGGAGTTATTGACAGATTATGATATCACCGTTTTATATCATCCGGGAAAGGCCAATGTGTTGGCCGATGCTTTGAGTAGGAAGTCAGCCAGTATGGGCAGTCTTGCTTATATTCCGGTCGGTGAGAGGCCGCTTGCTTTGGATGTTCAGACTTTAGCTAATTAATTTGTGAGACTGGATATTTCTGAGCCCAATCGTGTGTTAGCTTGCACAGTCGCTCGGTCTTTATTATTGGAGCATATCCGTTATCGGCAGTATGATGATCCCCATTTGTGTGTCCTTAGAGACACGGTATAGCGTGGAGGTGCCAGGCAGGTTACCTTAGATGATGATGGATTTTTGAGATTGTAGGGTCGAGTTTGTATACCTAATGTGGATGGTCTCTGAGAGGTGATTTTAGAGGAGGCCCATAGCTCCCGGTACTCTATTCATTCGGGCGCCGCAAAAATGTATCAGGATTTGCGGCAACATTATTGGTGGCGTAGGATGAAGAAAGATATTGTTGCATATGTAGCTCAGTGTTTGAATTGTCAGCAGATTAAGTATGAGCATCAAAGGCCTGGTGGTTTATCTCAGAGGATTGAGCTTCCCGAGTGGAAGTGGAAGCGGATTACTATGGACTTCGTTACTAGACTCCCGCAGACTCGGAAGAAGTTTGACGCAGTATGGGTCATTGTTGATAGACTGACCAAGTTAGCACATTTCATTCCTGTGGCAGTCTCCTATTCTTCTGAGAGGTTAGCTGAGATCTACATTTGGGACATTGTTCGCCTTCATGGTGTGGTCGTATCTATCATTTCGGACCCGGTTACGCAGTTTACCTCGCATTTTTGGAGAGTAGTTCAGCGAGCGTTGGGCACACGGGTTGAGTTGAGCACATCATTTCATCCCCAGACAGATGGTCAGTCCGGGCGGACTATTCATATTTTGGAGGATATGCTTCGAGCTTTTGCTATTGACTTTGGAGGTTCGTGGGATCAGTTTTTTCCCTTAGCGGAGTTTGCCTACAACGACAGCTACCAGTCGAGCATTCAGATGGCTAGTTATGAGGCTTTATATGGTAGGTGGTGTTGGTCTCTGGTTGGATGGTTTGAGCCGGGAGAGGCTTGGTTGTTGGGTACGAACCTGGTTTACGAGGCCTTGGACAAGGTCAGGATAATTTAGGATAGGCTTCATACAGCTCAGTCCAGGAAAAAGAGTTATGCAGACCACAAGGTTCGATATGTGGCTTTTATGGTTGGTGAGTGGGTATTGCTCCGAGTGTCACCTATGATGGGCGTGATGAGATTTGGGAAGAAGGTCAAGCTTAGCCCTAGGTTCATTGGTCCGTTTGAGATTCTTGATAGAGTGGGGAGGTGGCTTATAAACTTGCATTGCTGCCGAGCTTATCAGCTGTACATCCAGTGTTTCATGTGTCCATGCTTCGGAGGTATCACGCCGATCCAGCCCACGTGTCAGATTTCAGCACTGTCCAGTTGGACAAGGACTTCTCTTGTGAGGAGGAGCCGGTAGCTATTCTAGACCAGCAGGTTCGTCAGTTGAGGTCGAAGAGTTTCCCTTCTGTTCGTGTTCGGTGGAGAGGTCAGCCTGCAGAGGCATCGACCTAGGAGTCCGAGTCCGACATACGGAGCCCTTATCCCCATCTTTATCTCGACTCAGGTACTTCCTTCTTATGTCCGTTCGAGGATGAACATTTATTTTAGAGGTGGAGAATGTGATGACCCAAACGGTCATCACTTGTTTTAAATTAAATTCTATGACTCCGAGGCCTTGAAAACCTTATTTAGAGTCACCTTGATTTGAGTGCACAGTCCGGGCGCGTAGTCAGAAAGCTTAAATCTGAAAATCTGTAAAAAAATACTAAGTTTTGATTATAAAATGAGCAAGTTTGACTTCGGTCAGCATTTTGGATAGACGGACCCGGACCCGTGATCCGACGGTCCCGTAGGGTCCGTAGGAAAATATGGGACTTAGGCATGTGCCCGGAATCGAATTCCGAGGTCCCAAGCCCGAAAAATGAATTTTTAAATAAAATTATTTTGCTGAAATTGTTAAGGAAAAATTGAAATGAAATCTGATTAGAAAGGGATGGTGTCAGGCCCGTATTTTGGTTCCAGTTCCAGGTACAAGTCTTCTATATAGTTTAAGTCCTTCCTGTAAAATTTGGTTAAAAACGGACGTCGGTTGACGTGATTCGGACTTGAATTTCCCAATTTGAAACTTGATGAAGTTGAGAAAAAGGTTCTTGATTTTGAGGTTTAATTCATTTTTATTGAGGTTATATTGGCGATTTGATCGCACGGATAAGTTCGTATGATGTTGTTGAGTTAGTACGTGTGTTTGGTTAGAAGCCTCGAGGGCTCGGGTGTGTTTCGGATGTGTTTCGGGAAGTTTTGAACTTAGAAAATGTTGCAGATTTTCTGCAGTCAGTGCACAGGGAAATTGTTCTTCGCGTTCACGTAGTCCAACTCGCGAACGTGTAAGGCAAAAATCCCCAAGTTCTAGTTTCTTATTCGCGAACGCGAAGGATTGGACGCGAACGCGAAGCTGGGGGGGAGACCCTTCGCAAACGCGTCCGTCCACTCGCGAACGCGTAGGGTTCAGGGGAAGGGTCGCCTTGTTGTTCATCGCGAATGCGGCCAATGGCTCACGAATGTGTAGGCTTGAGGAGCCAAAGCTCCGCGAACGCGAAGGCCTATCAGGTTTGACTCATCGCGAACGCGATGAGTATTTTTGCCCAGTTAATTTAAAAGACCCAAAACAGTAGCCATTACGGAAACCCTTCAAAATTTCATAACTTCTGCATTTCAACTCAAAATTGGGCGATTTTTGAAAGAGGATTTCACCACAAATTCGTAGGTATCTATTCTTAGACTTGTTTTTTTCATTTTTCATTAATACCCATTAGATTTCTAGGTCTTAAATCATGAGATTTTAAGGGTAGAAAATTAGGGATTTGGGTAGAGGTTGGACTTTTTGATTAGTGGTAATTTAGACCTCGTTTTGGGATCGAATTCTGAAAATAATTATATATTTGGGCTCGTGGGTAAATAGGGGATTTGATTTTGGTCCGAACCTCGTGTTTTGAATAAGTGGGCCCGGGGTCAATTTTTGAGTTTTCGGAAAGAATGATTGGAAAGCTATAATTAGGCATTGGATTCAAATTGTTTAGCATTTATTAATGTTATGAAGTCATTTATGTATAGATACAATTGATTTGGAGCCGAATTCGAGAGGAAAGATGGTAATTGAGGATTGAGTTGGCCGTGGAAGTTTGAGGTAAGTGTCCGATCTACCCTAGCTTGAGGGATTAGGAGTTTAGTCATATTTCCTATTTGCTTCTTGTCGAGTAAGATGTATAGGCATGGTGACGATTGACGAGTATCTATACGCTGGTGTCGAGCATGACAGTGAGTCTTAAGTTGATGGTTGTTGTGTTCTTAAGTGACACTTCAGATATTTTAATTGATGATTCTTGATATTGAGTAAAGATTTAGTTTATTCTCGTGGACTTTATTTATGCTTGAGTATTGGTATTAAATGAACTGAGTTGGAGTTGAGCTAGGATTGGTTATAGCTGGTTCTGCCTTCCTTGATGGTCGATTTAATATTGTTGTTCCCTTGTCGGGAAATTTCTATGTTGCTTTTGTTCCCTTGCCGGAATTTTATTGTGATATTGTGTTGGATTGAAATGGGAGCGGGTGGTACTACCACAAGTTATTGATGAAATGGGAGCGGGTGGTACGCCTACCGCAAGATTTAATGAAAAGAGAGTGGGTGGTACGCCTACCACGGAAATATAAGAAATGGGATCGAGTTGCACGCCTGCAACGAGATGTGTACTGACAGTGAAATATGCTTTATTTCCCTTATCCATGTTAGAATTAAATTATTGATTTTCCTTATTATTCTCTCAAAGATCGGTATTATCTGCTATCCCCGAAGCATGTTTCCCTCCTATTAAAAATGTTTATTTTTGTTTATTTTACGCTGTATATGTATATAACTATATAGGTTTATCTCGAGTCTGGTCCTAGCCTCGTCACTACCTCGCCGGGTTAGGCCAGACACTTACGAGCACATGTGGTCGGTTGTGCTGATACTACACTCTACACTATGTGCAGATCCCGGAGTAGTATTTGTTGTACAGCAGTAACTCGGGAGCCAGCCTTCAGTCTACCGAGACTCCAAGGTAGCCCTGCTGGCGTCCGCAGGCCCGACGTCTCCTCTATCCTTTATTTTCCTGTTTCATCTCTTCGTTTCTGAGACAGTGTGTATTCACTTTCAAACTTTGTATTTAGAATTCTTAGACAGTATATATATATATATATATATATATATATATATATATATATATATATATATATATATATATATATATATATATATATATATACACATATATATATATATGTGTGTGTGTGTGTGTGTGTGTGTGTGTACATATCAGGCCCTAGGTCTCCTCTATCCTTTATTTTCCTGTTTCATCTCTTCGTTTCTAAGACAGTGTATCTTTACTTTCAGACTTTGTATTTAGAATTCTTAGACAATATATATGTGTGTGTGTATATAGATATATATATATATACTTGGAGCGAAACGGATACTGTCACGACCCAGATTTCCCACCCTCGGGAGTCGTGATGGCGCCTACTAATATGAGCTAGGCAAGCTAATCATTTGAACAATTTAACTTTTTACCCATTTTATATTCTTTAACAATTACGAAGATATAACCTTTAATAGCGAAATTTAACATAAGCGGAAGAAAACCAATAAGCTATCTGAACATGAATATCTAATACAACTGTTTGAGTCTCGATTACCTAGAACTGGTGTCATAGTTTCACAGACGGTCTAAGAATACTACACATAAAGGTCTGGAAGAAATAAATTCAACACTGTCTCTGGAAATACATGAAAGAAACAGGAAAGTAGATGAAAGGAGACGCCAGGGCCTGAGAACGCCTGCAGGGCTACCTTGAATCGCCTGATGAATAAGATCCAACAATCTCACCGCGGTCCGAAATCTACAACACTAGGGTCTGCACAAAAGAGTGCAGAGTGTAGTATCAGCACAACCGCCATGTGCTGGTAGTAGTGACGAGGCTAGGACCAAACCACCAAATAAACCTGTGCAGTTCTATAATATACAGCGGAAAGTAAAGCAGAAATAAACAAATAAAGATGGGAGTGGGAAACATGCTTCGGGAAATAACAGATAGAACATAATCTCAAGAGAATTATCAAGAAACCAAAATTCAACTTCTAACAAGAATAAGGGAAACAAAGGCAGATTTCACTCTCGGTTCACTACTCGTTGCAGGCGTGCAACCTGAACCCATTTCTCATATCTTGTGGTAGGCGTACCACCTGCTCTCATTTCATTAAATCTCGTGGTAGGCGTACCACCCGCTCCTATTTCATTAAATCTCGTGGTAGGCGTACCACCCGCTCCCATTTTATTATATCAACAGTTCTTCCAAATGAAGTTTACTCTAACAAACGCAACAATTAATACGAATTCATAAGACAACAAGTACACAATAATTAAGATTCACTGAGGAAAACAAATAATGATAAGTAGCAATTAATTATGGACTTTTAGGAGAAATTAGGCAATTTAATATTTAGTATGCTAAATGTCAAGTAGAAATTAAGTCACATAAACATGTAGATATTATAGCATAAATTTAAGGCATATTGTTGCGCAAGGATACCTTGATCCAATAATAACAACTAACACAATGAGGGCAAATGTCAACATAAAGAATTAAAATAATAGTGGAGTAAGATAGTTAATGCACTTGAACTGATAACAACAAGAAATTATAACAAACGGCAATAAGTGCACGACATCACCATTCGTGCTTTAACACTTTCTCACCAAAATAATACACGGCATCACCCTTCATGCTTTACACTCTTCCTCACCCAAGCAACAATAACAAAACAATTAGGACAAGGGAATCAATGACATAACCATAAAGTCAAGTAACAACAGAAAATCAGTAAAATAAACGTAAAGAACAACACAACTCAATTATCAGCAAGAATCAGGGAATTCAAGAACAAGTGCACGACATCACCCTTCGTGCTTTTACTCTCACCCTCACCATAAGAATCAATATAATAGGCATGGAATGGTAAATCATGCGGCACGACATCACCCTTCGTGCTTTACACTCTTTCTTCACCATGAAATCAATATAATAGGCACATAATGGTACAATCATGCGGCACGGCATCACCCTTCGTGCTTTACACTCTTTCCTCATGAGACAAACAATTCACGACATCACCCTTCGTGCTTTATCACTCTTCCTCACCCAAACAAAAATCACAATAATGGGGCGAGCGAAAAAACAAGATTATAATAGGAATCCCGGCAAGGGAGCAATAATTAAACCATTAAATCCCGGAAATGGAACAACATCAACAATATCAACATCCCGGCAAGGGAGATAACCAAATAAACAATAATATCCCGGCAAGGGAACAATTTAATAACTCTTTCCCTTTTCACTTTTACTTCACAACTCGCTTTACCACATGAGACAATGCTCCAGAGGGTTCAATCAACTCACTTACTTTCACAAATTCATAATATAGCTTGAGCCATTGCTCCACGATGTACAAAAGTCACAATTACTTCCTTAACTTTTCACAACAAATAGAAATCACTTCTAAAGCATAGATTGTTCAACAAAAATCATGAAAATCACATTATAAGACCCACAGTCATGCGAGACACTAACATATAGATACTCGTCACCATGCTTATACATTGTACTCAACAATATTCACCTAGTAAATAGGACTCGAATCCTAATCCTTCAAGCTAAAGTTAGACCAAACACTTAACTCGATGCTTTGAACACAACTCAAGTCTCAATTATAGCTTTACCCTTTGATTCCACCGCCAATTCGCTCGTACCTAATCACAAATTACTTAATATTTCAATAAACGCTAAATAAATCAACCCCAATGCATGAAAATGAGTTTTCCAAAGTTTTACTCAAAAAGTCAAAAATTGCCCCCGGGCCCACGTGGTCAAAACCTGAGGTTCAAACCAAAACTCGATTACCCATTCCCCCACGAACCCAAATATATAATTTATTTTGAAATCGGACCTCAAATTAAGGTTCAAATCTCCAATTTTTGAAAAACCTAGGTTCTACCCAAAACACCCAATTTCCCCCATGAAAATCTTTGATTTTTGGTTGAAATCATGTTAAAAGATGTTAATGATTGAAGGAAATGAGTAAAAACTAACTTACAATCGATTTGGAAGAAGACTTATTCTTGGAAAATCGCCCAAAGGAGTTTGTGTTTTGAAAAGATGTTAAAAATGGTTCAAAATCGGCTAAGTATAAGAAAAATGCAGGTCTCAGTTATGGGAAATGCGAACAGGGGTTCACAATTGCGAACCTCGACCTGCTGCTGTGGGAATTGCGAAGAAAGTGTTCACATTTGCGAACCCTTGAGAAATATTAGACCTTCGCATTTGCGACATGAAGGTCGCATTTGCGACAGCAGGGTAATCGCATTTGTAATGATAATCCTCTCATATGCGAGAAGGGCTGGCCTGGGCCTACTTCGCAATTGCGAAAGGCCGCTCGCATTTGCGAGCCAGGCTTCGCAAATGCGAAGCCTGCAGGCCTGCTATGATCAACTATAATTTCTATAACTTTTTTCTTAAGTTCAAACCTTCCTGATTCACTTCCAAAACACACCCGAGCCCTCGGGGCTACTAACCAAACACACGTACTAACTCAATAACATCATAAGGACTTATTCGTGTGATCAAATTGCCAAAATAACATCATTATCAACAAATTAAACCTCAAAATCAAAGCATTTTTCTCAAACTTCATCAAGTATCAAATTTAGCAATTTAAGTCCGAATCACATCAAACGACGTCCGTTTTTCACCAAATTTTATAGAAACATCTTAAATCATATATAAGACCTGTATCGGGTGCCAGAACGAAAATACGGGCCCGATACCAACACGTTCTAATCAAATTTTGTTTCAAATATCCTTAAACAATTTCTTTTAAAAATTCAATTCTCGGGCTCGAGACCTCGGAATTCGATTCCGGTCATATGCCCAAGTCCCATATTTTCTTACAGACCCCTTGGGACCGTCAACTCATGGGTCTGGGTCCATTTACCCAAAACATTGACCAAGGTTAAATTAATTCATTTTATATTCAAAACTTATCATTTTTCACACAGTTTCTCATTTAAGCTTTCTGGCTACGTGCTCGGACTACGCACGCAATTTGAGGTGGCTCTAATTGAGGTTTTCAAGGCCTAGGAGTCATAGAATTTAATTTAAAACAAGTGATGACCATTTGGGTAATCACATTCTCCACCTCTAAAACAACCGTTCGTCCTTGAACGGACAAAAGAAGGAAGTACCTGAGTCGGGAAAAAGATGTGGATAAGGGCTCCGCATATCAGACCCGGACTCCCAGGTCGATGCCTCAGGAGGCTGACCTTTCTACTAAATACGAACAGAAGGAAAACTCTTCGACCTCAACTGACAAACCTGCTGGTCTAGAATAGCCACCGGCTCCTCCTCATAAGACAAGTCCTTGTCCAACTGGACAGTTCTGAAATCTAAAACGTGGGATGGATCGTCGTGATATCTCCGAAGCATGGACACATGAAACACTGGATGCATGGCTGATAAGCTCGGCGGAAAAGCAATTCTATAAGCCACCTCTCCTACTCGATAACGAATCTCAAATGGACCGATGAATCTAGGGCTAAGCTTGCCCTTACTCCCAAATCTCATCACGCCCTTCATAGGCGACACTCGGAGCAATACCCGCTCACCTACCATAAAAGCCACATCTCGAACCTTGTGGTCCGTATAACTCTTTTGCCTGGACTGAGCTGAACGAAGCTTATCCCTAATGATCCTAACCTTGTCCAAGGCCTCTTGAACTAGATCCATACCCAACAACCGAGCCTCTCCCGGCTCAAACCATCCAACCGGAGACCGACACCGCCTACCATATAAAGCCTCATAAGGAGCCATCTGGATGCTTGACTGGTTGATGTTGTTGTTGGCAAACTCCGCTAAAGGCAAGAACTGATCCCATGATCTTCCAAAGTCAATGATACAAGCTCAGAGCATATCCTCCAAGAACTGAACAGCCCGCTCGGACTGTCCGTCCATCTGGGGATGAAATGCTGTGCTCAACTTTCGCTGAACTGCTCTCCAGAAATGCGAGGTAAACTGCGTGCCCTGGTCCGAAATGATAGATACGAACACACCATGAAGGCGAACAATCTCTCGAATGTAGATCTCAGCTAACCTCTTGGTTGAATAGGAGATTTCCACAGGAATGAAATGCGTTGACTTCCTACTCAAAGCATCGACCACCACATTAGCCTTTCCCGGATGATACAAAATGGTGATATCAAAATCCTTCAACAACTCCGACCACCTCCTCTGCCTCAAATTCAACTCCTTTTGCTCGAACAAATACTGAAGACTCTTGTGATCCATGAACACCTCACATGACGCACCATACAGATAATGCCTCCAAATCTTCAATGCGTAAACTATGGCGGCCATCTCCAAATCATGAACTGGATATTTCTTCTCGTGAATCTTCAACTGCAGTGAAGCATAGGCAATGGCCTTGCCATCCTGCATCAACACTGCACCAAGCTCAATATGAGAAGCATCACAACAAACTATATAAGGCCCTGAACTTGTGGACAAAACCAAAACTGGTGCCATAGCCAGAACTGTCTTGAGCTTCTGAAAGCTCACCTCACATTCATCTGACCATCTAAACTGGGCACCCTTCTGGGTCAACCTGGTCATCGGGGCTGCAATAGATGAAAACCCCTCTATGAACCGACGATAGTAGCCTGCCAATCCCAAGCAACTCCTAATCTCTGTAGCTAATGCTGGTCTAGGACAGTTCTTGACTGCCTCAATCTTCTTCCGATCAACTTGAATACCCTCTGATGACAACACATGACCCAGAAATGCAATCAAACTCAACTAGAACTCACACTTGGAGAACTTTACATATAACTGACTATCCCTCAAAGTCTGAAGAACCACTTTAACGTGCTGCTCGTGCTCCTCCTGGCTGCGGGAATATATTAATATATCATTAATGAAGACTATGACGAATGATTCCAAATAAGTCCTAAACACTCGGTTCATCAAATTCATAAGAGCGGCTGGGGCATTGTCACCCGAATGACATAACCAATAAAAACTCATAATGCCCATACCGAGTGCGAAAAGCTGTCCTAGGGACACCGGATGCCCTAATTCTCAACTGATGGTAGCCAAATCTCAAGTCAACCTTCAAAAATATTTTGGCACCCTGAAGTTGATCAAACAAATAATCAATCCTCGGCAATGGATACTTATTTTTGATTTCAACCTTATTCAACTGCCGATAATCAATACACATTCTCATCCATCCGCCCTTCTTCTTGACAAATAACACCGGCGCACCCCAAGGCGAAGCACTGGGTCTAGTGAAACCCTACTTAAGCAAGTCTTGCAACTACTCCTTGAACTCTTTCAACTCAGGCGGGACCATATGATACGGCGAGATAGAAATGGGCTGAGTTCCCGGAGCCAAATCAATGCAAAAGTCAATATCCCTGTCGGGTGGCATACCCGGCAGGTCTGAAGGGAAAAACCTCAAGAAGCTCACGAACAATGGGCATAGAATCAATGGAAGGAACCTCAGCACTAGAATCACAAACACATGCCAAATAGGCCAAATACCCCTTCTCGACCATACGTCGAGCCTTCTCATAAGAGATAACGCTGCGGGTAGAATAACCAAGGGTCCCTCTCCACTCTAAACGAGGAAAACCTAGTAAATCTAAGGTTACAGTCTTGGCATGACAGTCCCAAATAGCATGGTAAGGTGATAACTAGTCCATCCCCAACATAATATCGAAGTCAATCATGTCCAAAAGCAACAAATCTACTCAAGTCTCAAGACCTCCAATCACCACAATACAAGAACGATGGACTCGATCGACCATAGAAGAATCACCCACCGGTGTAGACACATAAACAAGAACACTCAATAAATCACTAGGCATGACCAGATACAGCGCAAAATAAAACTGAAGCTTCTCTACCACAAACCAGAACAGTACCTCCACCTCCACCTCTAATACCTTTACATCCACAAAGCCTCCTAAGACGTAGCTGGTCTATCACTGGTTTGTGCTGCTGCTCAGCTAAAAAAGCAGTACATGACCTTGCCATTTGCGAAAGGACAAGAGTAAGAGTTTTAATTTAGCATTGAGAGAACAAAATCGCTTGATAGGAAAGAATATAAGTGAAAATTTTCCTAACTCTAAAGCCTCTGGGGGATAAATACAGATGTCTCCGCACCGATCCCTCAGACTCTACTAAGCTTGTCTGTGAACTGTGAGACCTATGTAACCTAGAGCTCTGATACCAACTTGTCACGACCCGGATTTTCCACCCTCGGGAGTCATGATGGCGCCTACTAATATGAGCTAGGAAATCCAATCATTTGAACAATTTAACTTTTTATCCATTTTATATTCTTTAACAATTACGAAGATATAACCTTTAACAGCGGAATTTAACATAAGCTGAAGAAAAATAATAAGCTTTCTGAGCGTGAATATCTAATACAACTGTTTGAGTCTCGACTACCCAGAACTGGTATCACAGTTTCACAGACAGTCTAAGAATACTACACATAAAGGTCTGAAATAAATAAATTCAACACTGTCTCTAGAAATACATGAAAGAAACAAGAAAGTAGATGAAAGGAGATGCCAGGGCCTACGAACGCCTGCAGGGCTACCTCGGGTTGCCTGATAAATAAGATCCAGCCGGACCGAAATCTACAACACTGGGGTCTGCACAAAATAGTGCAGAGTGTAGTATCAGCACAACCGACCACATATGCTGGTAGCTTAACCCCGACGAAGTAGTGACGAGGCTAGGACTAGACCACCAAATAAACCTGTGCAGTTGTATAATATACAGCGAAAAGTAAAGCAGAAATAAATAAATAAATATGGGAGGGGAAAACATGCTTCGGGAAATAGTAGATAAAGCAGAATCTCAAGAGAATTATCAAGAAACCAGAATTCAACTTCGAACAAGGATAATAAAAACAAAGGCAGATTTCACTCTCGGTTCATGACTCGTTGTAGGCGTGCAACCCGATCCCATTTCTCATATCTTGTGGTAGGCATACCACCCGCTCCCATTTCATTAAATCTCATGGTAGGCGTACCACTCGCTCCCATTTTATTAAATCTCGTGGTAGGCGTACCACCCTGCTCCCATTTCATTATATCAACAGTTCTTTCAAATGAAGTTTACTCTAACAAATACAACAATTAATACGAATTCATAAGACAAAAAGTACACAATAATTATGATTCACTGAGGAAAACAAATAATGACAAGTAGCAATTAATTATGGACTTTAAGGAGCAATTAGGCAATTTAATATTTAGTATGCTAAATATCAAGTAGCAATTAAGTCACATAAACATGTAGCAATTATAGCATAAATTATTGATGCGCAAGGATACCTTGATCCAATAATAACAAGTAACAGAATAAAGGAAAATGTCAACATACAGAATCACTGTAATAGTGGAATAAGACAATTAATGCACTTGAACTAATAACAACAAGATCATAACAATTGACAATAAGTACACGACATCACCCTTCGTGCTTTAACACTCTATCACCAAAACAATACACGACATCAGCCTTTGTGCTTTACACTCTTCCTCACCTAAGCAACAATTACAAAGCAATTAGGGCAAGGGAATCAATGACATAACCATAAAGTCAAGTAATAACAAAAAATCAGTAAAATAAACGTAAAGAACAACACAACTCAATTATCAACAAGAATCAGGGAAATCAAGGACAAGTGCACGACATCACCCTTCATGCTTTTACTCTCATCCTCACCATAAGAAGCAATATAATAGGCACGAAATGATACATCGTGCGGCACGACATCATCCTTCGTGGTTTACATTCTTTACTCACCATGATATCAATATAATAGGCAGACAATGGTACATCGTGTGGCATGACATCACCCTTCGTGCTTTACACTCTTTCCTCATGAGACAAACAATGCACGGCCTCACCCTTCATGCTTTATAACTCTTCCTCACCCAAACAAAAATCACAACAATGGGGTGAGGGAATAAACAAGATTATAAAAGGAATTCCGGCAAGGGAGCAATAATTAAACCATTAAATTCTGGCAAGGGAACAACATCAACAATATCAACATCCCTGCAAGGGAGATAGCCAAATAAACAATAATATCCCGACAAGGGAACAATTTAATAACTCTTTCTCTTTTCACTTTTACTTCACAACTTGCTTTACCACTTGAGCCAATGCTCCAGAGGGTTCAATCAACTCACTTACTTTCACAAATTCGTAATATAATTTGAGCCATTGCTCCACGATG
This sequence comes from Nicotiana glauca, assembly GCA_026770625.1. Classification (NCBI taxonomy): domain Eukaryota; kingdom Viridiplantae; phylum Streptophyta; class Magnoliopsida; order Solanales; family Solanaceae; genus Nicotiana; species Nicotiana glauca. The sequence continues at coordinate 61,990 of MU733747.1, read as the reverse complement.
TATAAAAGTCACAATTACTTCCTTAACTTTTCACAAAAAATAGAAATCACTTCTAAAGCATATATTGTTCGACGAAATCATGAAAATCACATTATAAGACCCATGGTCATGCTAGACACCAACGTATAGATACTCATCACCATGCCTATATGTCATAGTCAACAATAATCACGTAGCAAATATGACTCGACTCCTAATCCCTCAAGCTAAGGTTAGACCAAACACTTACCTCGATGCCTTGAACACAACTCAAGTCTCAATTATAGCTTTACCCCTTAATTCCACCGCCAATTCGCTCGTATCTAATCACAAATTACTTAATTACATCAATAAATGCTAAATAAATCATCCTCAATGCATGAAAATGAGTTTCCCAAAGTTTTACCCAAAAAGTCAAAAATCACCCCCCGGGCCCACATGGTCAAAACTCGAGGTTCGAACCAAAACCCGTTTACCCATTCCCCAACGAACCTAAATATATAATTTATTTTGAAATCAGACCTCGAATTGGGGTCCAAATCCCCAATTTTTGAAAAGCCTAGGTTCTACCCAAAACACTCAATTTCCCTATGAAAATCTTTGATTTTTAGTTGAAATCATGTTAAAAGATGTTAATGATTGAAGGAAATGAGTAAAAACTAACTTACAATCGATTTGGAAGAAGACTTTTTCTTGGAAAATCTCCCAAAGGAGTTTGTGTTTTGAAAAGATGTTAAACATGGTTCAAAATCGGCTAAGTACAAAAAAAATGCAGGTCTCAGTTATGGAAAATGCGAACAGAGGTTCGCAATTGTGAACCCCGTCCTGCTGATGTGGGAATTGCGAGCTTGAGAAATATTAGATCTTCGCATTTGCGACATGAAGGTCGCATTTGCGATAGAAGGGTAATCGAATTTGCGATGACAATCCTCGCATTTGCGAGAAGGGATGGCCTGGTCCTACTTCGCAATTGCGAAAGGCAGCTCACATTTGTGAGCCAGGCTTCGGAAATGCGAAGCCTACACGCTTGCTATGCTCAGCTGTACTTTCTGCAATTTTTTTTCTTAAGTTCAAACCTTCCCGATTCACATCCGAAACACACCCGAGCCCTCGGGGCTACTAACCAAACACACGTACTAACTCAATAACATCATACAGACTTATTCGTGCGATCAAATCGCCAAAATAACATTATTATCAACAAATTAAACCTCAAAATCAAAGCATTTTTCTCAAACTTCATCAAGTATCAAATTTAGTAATTTAAGTCCGAATCACGTCAAACGACGTTCGTTTTTCACCAAAATTTACAGAAATATCTTAAATCATATATAAGACCTGTACCAGGTGCCGGAACCAAAATACGATCCCGATACCAACACGTTCCAATCAAATTTCATTTCAATTTTCCTTAAATAATTTCAAAAAACAATTTCTTTTAAAAAATAATTTCTCGGGCTCGGTACCTCAAAATTCGATTCCGGGCATACGCCCAAGTCCCATATTTTCCTACGGATCCTCCGAGACCATCAAATCACAGGTCCGGGTTCGCTTTTCCAAAATGTTGTCCAAGGTCAAATTAATTTATTTTATAGTCAAAACTTATCATTTTTCACACAGTTTCTCATTTAAGCTTTCCGGCTATGTGCCCAGACTGTGCACGAATTTTTAATTAAATTCTATGACTCCGAGGCCTTGAAAATCTCATTTAGAGTCACCTTGATTTGCGTGCACAGTTCGGGCGCGTAGCCGGAAAGCTTAAATGAGAAATTGTGTGAAAAAATATAAGTTTTGACTATAAAAAGAATTAATTTGACCTTGGTCAACATTTTGGGTAAACGGACCTGGACCCATGATTTGACGGTCCTGGAGGGTCCGTAGAAAATATGGGACTTGGGCGTATGCCCGGAATCGATTTCCGAAGTCCGAAGCCCGAGAAATGAATTTCTTAGAAAACTTATTTTCTGAAATTATTAAAGGAAATTTGAAGTGAAAATTGATTAGAACGTGTTGGTATCGGGCCCGTATTTTGGTTCCGGCACCCGGTACAGGTCTTATATATAGGTTAAGTCATTCCTGTGAAATTTGGTTAAAAACGGACGTCGTTTGACATAATTCGGACCTAAATTGGAAAATTTAATGATGTATGAAGTTTGAAAGAATTCTTGGATTTTGAGGTTTTATTCGATGTTTATAATGTTATTTTGGCAATTTGATCGCACGAATAAGTCCGTAGGATATTTTTGAGGTTGTGTATATATTTGGTTTGGAGCCCCGAGGGCTCGGGTGAGTTTTGGATAGGCAACGGGGTGCATTTTTGTCATGACCCCAGTTCGTCTCTGTGAACTGTTATGACGGCACCTAGTCCCTACGACTAGGTAAGCCTAACAAGTGTGGAAAAACAATTGAAACATTGCGGAAGTTATAACTTAAAACCAAAATTTAACAAAATGGAAACAAAATGTAAAATCCACTCGGCACATACAGCACAATAGCTCAACCTTCTACAATACTATCCCAATACCGGAAACTCACAGGAACACAAGCTAAGAGAAATATAGTAAAAATGCTCTAACTCCGGAATTTCTACATCAACAAAATGATAGAAGGGCTAATATTACAAGATAGAATAAAGATGGAGACTCTTCGGTCTGCGGAAACAGCAGATGTACCTCGCAGTCTCCAAAGCTCTCCATGCCTCAAGGATGGTAAGTATGTGCAGCAGTACCTGGATCTGCACATCAAAAACATGCGCAGAAAGGGCATGAGTACACCACGGTGGTTCTTAGTAAGTGCCAAGACTAACCTCGGTTGGGTAGTGACGAGGAAGGTCAGGGCCCTACTGAGGTTAAATAAGATAAATGTTTAACAGTGTGAAATGACAGTGTAATTAAATAACACAAGATATAAAGGACAACAAAAATTATTACAAAGGCAAGCAACACACAGTAAAATAACATAACTCCGTTCAGAGATAACAACCAGGGATCTCCCAGGATACCGTCCTGTAGTCCCCAAATATAAATATCATGCCCAGTGGATCTCCCGGGTGCAGTCCTGTAGTCCAACTCATAAATGTGCAGGGGGATCTCCCGAAATGCAATTTCGTAGTCCCAAAGTAAACATATAGGGGAGCTCCCGGGATACCGTCCCGTAGTCCCAAAATAAAATGCAGGGGGATCTCCCAGAATACCGTTCCGTGGTCCCTAAGTAAATCCACAGCAATAGCAAAATTCAATCTAATCAATTTCAGATCAAAGTGAAATAGGTAATCCTAACCTAGCATGATTCACGTAGTACAATTAAGACAGTTAAGACAGATGAAGAAATTTAGTCAAGTAGACATGCTTCACTAAGCTACAGCAGGATTAATATCCAAATAGTGTAAGCATGGAAAAGAGGAACATAATTCAAGGCTATTTTTAAAGAAAAATCAAATTTCCAACAATTAGCACAAGTGCGCGCTCGTCACCTCACGAGCGAGGCATTTCAATTACCACAATATCAATCCTAAGGGGAAAAGTCCCCCACACAAGGTTAGACAAGCCACTTACCTCGAACTGGCTCCAAAATTAACTCGAAACCACACATTTGCCATGAGTATCCAACTCAGAATGACCCAAATCTATTCAATTCAATTACATATCGTAAATAACATCTCAAGCAACTAATTCTATGATTTATTTCAAAGCTAAGACACGAAATTAGGTAAAGTGACCAAAACACCCTGCAGGCCAACATCTTGGAATCAGGTAAAATTAACATTTTCAGAACCCTCGTACTCTTACGAGTCTAACCATATAAAAATCTCCCAAATCGGATGTCAAAAACCCACTCAAAACTCAATAATTTGGTCCATAAAGTTTTATCAATTTTTCATTCAAAATCCGAAATTAAAGGAGGAATTCACGCTTAGATTAGTGGGTTACAAGCAAAAAGGAGTTTAGAATCGTTACCCAATCGATGTCTCTGAAAAACCCTCGAAATATCGCTCAAATCCGAGCTCTCAAGCTCGAGTTTTTGTAAAAATGGCTAAACCCTCGTTTTGAAACTTTTATAACTGTTCAGATATTTAATGCATCGCGAACACGGAGGAAGTCACGCGTACCCGAAGAAGGAAAATGAAGGCTGCCCGAATTGCCCTACGTGAATGCGTGGAACAGTATACGAACACAGAGGCTTGGACTGGCAAGGCTACACAAATGCGAGATAGGGCATGCAGACGCGATGAAGAATATAGACACAGCCCTCAGCGCCAAATAACACTACGCGAACGCGAAGGCTTGGCTACGAACGCGATGGAGGAAACTATCAAAGCTTCGCTAACGCGGGAGTATTGAACGCGAACGTGAAGAGGTAACTGGTCCTCCTCCAAGATTACTCTACGTGAACACGTGGAGGAGGACGCGATCGTGAAGAAGAAAAGGGTCTGCAACAACTGAAGAAAATTTTGCAATTTTAAACAACTCCAAAATGCCCCGTTGAGCATCCGAAACACTCCCGAGGCCCCCGGGACCTCAACTAAACCTACGAACATATTCCATAACATCATTCAAACTTGTACCAATCCTGAAACCACCTAAAACAACATCGTAAACTCAAATTAATCAATGATTTAAGCCTAAGAACTCCAACTTTCCTCAAAATACGTTTTCGATCAAAAACCTAACCAAACCACGTCCGAATGACCTGAAAATTTTGATACACATCCCAAATGACATGACGGGGATATTGCAACTTTCTGAATTCCATTCTGACCCTTGGATCAAAATCTCACTATTGGACCGGAAACTTCAAAAATTCAAACTTCGGCATTTCAAGCCTAAATTAGCTACGGACCTCCAAAACACAATCCGACCACGCCCCTAAAACCGAAATCACCTAACGGAGATAACCGAAACATCCAATTCCCATTCTGAGGCCATTTTCACACTTTTCTGACTATATACCACTTTCCAACACTTAAGTTCTCATTTAGGAAATAAGTGTCCCAAAACTCTCTGAAACTCAAAATCGAACATCCTGGCAAATCAAAATAGCATAAGTTAGTTAATAGGGGATTGGGGCATAAATTCCAAAAATTACCGGCCGGGTCGTTACATCCTCCCACACTTAAACATTAGTTCGTCCTCGAACGAGCACAAAGGCATACCTGAAGTAGTAAAAAGATGAGGGTACTGGCTGCGCATATTCTGATCGGTCTCCCAGGTCACCTTCTCGACCGGCCGACCCCGCCACTGAACCTTCACAGACGCAATGTTCTTTGACCTCAGCTTCCTGACCTGCTTGTCCAATATTGCCACTGGCTCCTCAACATAAGATAGATCCTTTTCTAATTGGACTGAGCTGAAATCCAACACGTGCGACGGATCACCGTGATAACTCCGGAGCATCAAAACATGAAATATCAGATGAACCCCTATGATTTTCTAAACGTCAATACCACATGGGGGGGGGGGGGATTTGTGTGGTACCTAATTTTCGCACTACAAGAACCTGGTTCTCTAGGTGTTCTAACTTTTACTGTTTGCGGAATTAAAATACAAAAATAAAGAACACAGAGATTTTTATGTGGAAAACACCTGGCTCAAAAGGTGAAAAAACCACGACCTACTACTCAGTAGGATTTTCCCAAATTTCTACTAAATTTCAATGAGCCAAAAACATCAAATACAAAAACTCTTTGTAAACCTAAGGATTAACTCTAATCCCAATGTAGCACACAGCCTCAACTATTGCGACACTTTCAAGTTAACTCTAACTTGAATACTCAATGCACCTAATACAATTGCTTCTAAGAAAGCTAAAAGGTACAATATGAAAAACACTTACTATAATTGAACTAGGAATAAAGAAGACACAATTGAATTGGTTCTTCACACTTAGTTCTTGTAGCTTCAGATTTGTACACTTGTATCACACACAAATTTCTTGCAAAAATCGCCTAGCTCTTTTGCTCTCAATTTGGTTTAACTTCAGCTTATGTGCAATTACCTGTAAAAGAGAACAATCGTTATATTTATAGAGTTAGTAATCAGAGTTTAATAAGAACTCAAATTGTGGATCCTTTATCAATTTGAGTCCAAGAACAACTCTAACTCCCAATCCATATTCTTATCCGGATGTAATTCTCTTTTCATAAGGAGACTCCAACTCCTTATCCTATATGCAATCTTTTCGATCAACTCAGAAGATACTCATCAAGATATTGCTGCTTGACCCCAAGGACGTATCCTCATCACGTGCACTTCATGTGTATAAGCCATAACAACTGTATCACCTAAGATGAACCTGGTCCTTCACTGAGTTCGTTTGTCAGTCTTCAAAACTTCAACTTATCTTGGGCCAACAAATTCCCCCTTTTTGATGATGACAAACTCTGTGCTTTTACTGATTATAGAACCTGTAGAACTCAGCTGAAATATCATTACTCAAAAAATTTTCTTATCATTAAGGGCCAGATTTAATTAGGTCATAAACATCACTGATCAGAACATAATTTTTTTTAAAGACAATATCTTCCCCCTTTTGGAATCATCAAAAAGTTGCATAAATAATGTGAATCCTAGAATATTAATTAGTACTCATGGCCATTGAGGCAACTGCAAGTGAAAGCATGCTTTAGTTAATCAAAAATCAACTTGACAAAAAGTGACTATAAAGAACAGAAGTAACATAAAGCAAGAGAAATGCACATTGTCATTGATAAGCAGTGCTTCTACACAACAGTCCACAAAAAGAAATAACAGAAACTACCAACCATGAGCAAAAAGAAAAAAATCCCTAATCTGGGTCACTGGGGGTTTTCTAGACTAGTTCAAAATAGGACAAGGAAACCTAAGGCTTTAAGGAACTAGAGGGCTGGTTTTGTAGCAGATTAAGCATAGTTTGGAGCATCCCTTCACTCTTTTCTTTTTCCTTTGCAAGTTCAGCTCTCAACCCATTCCTCTCTTCTTCCAGTTCAACAACTCGAGCTTGAAGCCTTGCAATCTCAGCATCCTTTGTCCCTACCTCCTGAACCAAAGCTCTAAACTTGCTATTCACTGGAGTTCTCATAGATGAACCAGGTTCAATAGGGCCTATACTGATGGGATAGTCATAGACCTGAAGAGTCTTGATGCCAAAGTGCTCTTTGCTAGAAGCCATTTCCCATTTCTTCAAGGGAACTTTCAGCTTGTCCATCATAGTTTTCAAAATAAACCCATAAGGGATGGCGTGAGCCTTTGAACCATTTAGCACCATGTCCAGCAGCTTAACAATAAAGGCATGCCAATTTATCTGCTTTCCATCCACCAAACACTGCATGAGGACCAGGTCCATGTGGTTTGCTGTGTGCCTCTTTTCCTGTCAAGGCAGCAGACATTTGTTCACAAATTTAAAGAGCACTTTATGCTCTGGCCTCATCTCACTCTTTTGAACAGCCCTGGCTTCAGACACCTCCTCAACATTTGTAGTGTCACAGAATTTCCTAGTGATTTGAAGGTCAGTAGGCAGACTATCCAAACAAGGCCACCTTTGTCTTGTGTAATCATCATAGCCCTCACTTGGAATATTCAGGATTTTGCCCAACTCATATGCATCAAATTTCACCTTCACTCCGTTCACTATACTGGGTACCAGCTATTTCTTCACAATCCCATTTTCCATGAATTCAACAAGTTCTTTCCTGGCTAATTTTTCATCCATCTGAAGGACCATGTCCTTCCAACCTTGTGCCTCAAGTGAAGTCAACAATCTTACCATGCCTGGCTCCTCCAGGTCTTTGAGCAATCTACCCTTCAAAATTTTTCTGCTGCCAAAATTGGCAAACCTATCTTGTTCCTGTTCTGACTCTTCTTCTCTTTCTTCTTCACTCCACTCGTCATCCTCTTCTTCCTAAATTTGTACTTGTTTTCCCTTTGCTGCTGATCTGGTTCTTTTAGCTAGAGAATGTAGCAGGTACAGGCTTGGAGGGATTCCTTGCAGAAGACCTGGTTCTTTTTGATTTAGTAGTGGGAAATTCTTCAGTCGTACCTCTCTCTTGATGGACCAGGTCCATCTCTTCCTCTTCCTCTTCCACAGCAGCCTCAGAACTTTCAACCATTTTTGCTTTTCCATTTTCTTTCTTCTTTTTCTTACTCTCTTCTAGTGCCTTTTGCAATTCTGCTTCACTTTGACTCAACCTACTTCTTGTGGATCTAGCCCTAGGTGCAACAGACATAGGTGATGAAACTTGGCTTTTCTTGATTGATTTGGACGCAACTGGGGTCCTTTGTGAGGAAGCCTTGCATTTCTTGGGATCATAACTGGTTTCAACTTTCTTGAGCATATCAGCTAAGGTCTCTTCCACGGATGAACCAGGTTCATCTGTTTGTTCACTCAGATTTATCAGTCCCTCAGCAGCTTCACCTGATCCGCTTCCCCCTGACTTCAAGCCACCTTCTTCTCCACCACCACATATAGCAAGAATCTCCCATTTCTTTTTCTTTCTCCTCCTACTAGTCTCAGTCCCTTCAACATTTTTCACAGCACCCACAAGCACAAACCTACTATCTACCTTCTCAGCTATATCAGAATATACATAACAAGTGTTTACCTCTATTGGGTTTTCTTGACTATTTTCATTGTCAGATGACCCAGGTTCTTCTCCTTCACTAGCAGAGAAAACTTTCTCAGATTCAGAGCTTGAGTCGCTTTCTGTGGTTGTATCTTCCTTCCTTTGACTAGCTTGTAATTTTTCGTTCAAGACTTTCCTCAAAGGTCTAGATGCAACTGTTTTTCATGCTAACATTTTCTGGCGACGAAATCTGGGTTTTGGGGGTTCATTAGTAGGGGTGGAAGATGAGGTGTTGGGGGAGACTGGTGGGGGAGTTCTAGGGTTGTCTTGAGGATTAGTCATGGCGGAATATTTCTGGAGATTTTAGGAATTTTTGGAGAAGAAAGCAGATGAGCAGATATTTGGAATAAAAGTGACGGTTATGAGTGATGTGGTGGGTATTTAAAGAGAGGTCATGATTAAGGCAGTAATATCAGCTTTTTCAGAGGTCTATTAGGAGTCTACTCAAGTTATAATTCCAGTCTCCTAAGTGATTAATGAAAATCACTTGATTTTAGGGAAGAAACCCGTTATAGTTAGACTCCTAGTTTTAATGAAACTGGTTAACGGATAAAATTTTCTGGACGTTTGGTGTAACGGGACTTTTGCTTATGATTGATAATTTCGATTTTCTAATTGTATAAAGTATAGAAATATACCTGAACTATCTCATGAGCACATATTGATGAACCAGGTTCTTCAAGTAAAACTTCCCTTGATCATGCCTCAAATGTCAAAATAGAAAAATTTTGCAAGAGATTAAGGATATATAAACACATGTCACAAGAGTATACTTAATCAAAGTATGAGACTGAGTAAGAATTAGTCTAGATATTTACATAGAATTCAGAACTCCAAACCAAACAATTTTTTTATTATTATTTTGTTTTCATTTTTTTTTCATTGTGAATTCTGAATTGGACCTTTTAGGTGATCTTAATCATCCCTAATTCCAACCTATTCCTTTCAAAGTTTTCTTTACTTAGTGCTTTAGTAAAGATGTCAGCTATTTGTTTATCAGTAGCACAAAATTCTATGGAGATCAACCCTTTCTCATAGTTATCTCTTAAGAAGTGGTGTCTAACATCTATGTGCTTGGTCCTTTTATGATGAACATGGTTCTTTGTCATACTTATAGCACTAGTGTTATCACATAATATTGGTATGCATCCCACTTCTATACCAAAGTCTACTAATTGTTGCTTGATCCACAATAGTTGAGCACAACAAGAAGCTGCAGCCACATACTCAGCTCAGCAGTAGATAGGGCTACTGAATTTATTGGTAGCCCATGATACAAGACATGAACCAAGAAAGTGAGCCATACCTGAAGTGCTTTTTCTATCCACTAGGAAACCTGCATAGTCAACATCAGCATAACCTACTAGATCAAAATTACTACCTTTAGGGTACCATAAGCATAATTCAGTAGTCCCCTTTAGATATCTCAATATCCTTTTGACAGCAGTCAAGTGAGACTCTTTTGGATTAGCCTGAAAACATGCACAAAGTCCTACACTGAAAACAATGTCAGGTCTGCTGGCAGTAAGATACAAGAGTGAACCAATCATACCCCTATACAACTTTTGACTACTGATGAACCAGGTTCATCAACATCTAATTTAGTGGCAATTGCAATAGGTGTATCTATTTCTTTAGAGTCTTCCATTTTAAACTTCTTGATTAATTCTTTTGTATACTTCTGCTGATGAATCATGGTTCCATTTGGACTTTGTTTGATCTGCAAACCTAAGAAGAAATTTAGTTCACCCATCATACTCATTTCAAACTCACTTCCCATTAATTTTGCAAAGTCCTTACTCAGTCTATCTGTAGTGGCTCCAAATATTATGTCATCAACATATATTTGTACAACAAGAAGATCTTTACCTTTTTCCCTTAGGAACAAAGTGCTGTCTATTTTACCTCTTTTGTATCCATGCTCCTGTAGGAATTTTGATAGTCATTCATACCAAGCTCTTGGGGACTGTTTGATCCCATATAGTGCTTTATCTAGCTTGTACACATGCTTAGGACATTGCTTTCTTTCAAATCATGGTGGTTGTTTCACAAACACTTCCTCCTTGAGATAGCCATTCAAGAAGGCACTTTTGACATCCATCTGATGGAGAGTGAATTCCATATGTGCTGCACAGGCAATGAGAAGCCTGATTGCCTCTAATCTTGCAACTGGAGCAAATGTCTCATCATAGTCTATTCCTTCCTCTTGACTATAGCCTTGGACTACCAATCTTGCCTTGTTCCTAGTGACAGTTCCATCTTCATCAAGTTTGTTCCTAAAGACCCATTTTGTATCAATGACTGATCTATCTTTGGGTCTAGGAACTAGGTGCCAAACTTGACTTCTTTCAAACTGGTTTAGCTCATCCTGCATTGCATTCACCCAATCTGCATCCTGCAAAGCCTCAGAAATATTTTTAGGTTCAATAATAGATAGGAAAGCATAAAAGGCACATAGATTCTTTAATTGTGATCTAGTTTTGACTCCAGAAGTTGGATCATTAAGTATGTTCTCAATGGGATGAGAACTTTGATACTTGTGTGGTCTTACAACTAACTGGCTTCTGCTAGATATTTCAACAATTTGAGGAGGAACAGGTTCATGAGCAGGTCCTTTTAAGGGATTTATTTCAATTTTCTTTTGATTTCTTCCCCCTATCAGATTGCCCTGTCCGGATGAACCTGTTCTATCACCTGTTCCTTCCACAGGTGCCACTTTGATTTGAGCTGATGAATCAGCCAGATCTTTGACTAGTCCAATGGCTTCATCTTCCTGTTCCTGTCTCTCAGAAAGAATGTTAGTTTCATCAAATACTACATGCACACACTCTTCTACACACAATGTTGTTTTATTATAAACCTTATACGCTTTACTATGTGAAGAATATCCCAAGAATACTCCCTCATCACTTCTGGGATCAAACTTTCCTAGAGAGTCTTTTCCATTATTGTGCACATAGCACTTGCAACCAAAAGCCCTAAGATGGGATATGTTTGGTTTTCTCCTTTTAAGTAACTCAAATGGAGTCTTCTCTACTAGTGGTCTGGTCATGCATCTATTTATGATGTAGCATGCAGTGTTTACAGCTTCTGCCCAGAAACTATAAGGTAATTTGCTAGATAATAACATTGTTCTTGACATATCCTCAAGAGTTCTATTTTTTCTCTCAACTACACCATTTTGTTGTGGAGTCCTAGGGGCAGAGAAATTATGATCTATGCCATTTTCATCACAAAATTCAGCAAACTTAAAGTTTTCAAACTCAGTTCCATGATCAGACCTAATGGATGCAAGTTGATTTCCTATTTGTTTTTGAGTTTTCCTAACAAATGCAAAGAACATGTCAAATGCTTCATCTTTGGAGGTTAGAAATAAAACCCAGGTGAATCTGGAATAGTCATCAACTAGCACCATTACATATCTTTTTCCACCTCTGCTCATGGTTCTCATTAGACCACATAGATCCATATGAACCAGTTCCAACGTCTTGGACGGACTTACCATTTTCTTGGTTTTAAAGGATGACCTTACCTGCTTCCCCCTTGCACATGCCTCATAAACTTTGTCTTCCTTAAACTTGATGTTAGGTAAACCTACAACCAAGTCCTTGGAGACTAATTTGTGTAGCTGATTCAAACTAGCATGACCAAGTCTTTTGTGCCATAGGAGGGGATTATTAACCAACACACATAAGCATGTGAGTTCATTTTCTGAAAGAGTTGACAAATCTACAATATAAATATTGTTAACTCTTTTTCCGTGCAAAACAATTTTGTCAGTGATAAGGTTAATCACAAAGCACTTGGTGGAGGTAAAAGCTACAAGGTTACCTCTGTCACACAGTTGTGACACACTTATTAGGCTATATTTCAAACCATCTATCAAGTAGACATTCTCTATTGAATGAGAATCAGTCTTTCCTACCTTACCAACCCTAATGATCTCACCTTTCTTTCCATTACCAAAGGAGACATTACCTCCTTTTAAATTCTCAAGTGAAAGGAACTGGTACTTGTCCCCAGCCATATGTTTTGAGCAGCCACTATCTATATACTATATTTGGCTCCTCCCTTTCACTTGAACCTACAAAATGAAATCAGGGGTTAGTCTTAGGAACCCAAACGAGTTTGGGTCCCTTTTTATAGGCAAAAGGATAAATTAAATTCCTTTTTGCCCATCCAGGCAAATTATTATTTTCTTTAACAAAAAATTTATTCCTTTGACTGGCCTTCTCCTTAGCATCGCATTCATTTTTGTAATGGCCAGTCTTGCCACAATGTGTGCATATTTTATTTTCAGGAAGAGTAAGGTACTTGCTTTTTGGATCCCATTTAGGTGCTTGAGTTCCGTAGCCAATTCCTCTTTTGTTACAGCTATGATGCTCTTGCAACCAAGAGAGAGCATCAGAAACTTTATTCCACTTGTAAGTTCTGTCTAGTTCATGTTTTACCTTTCCATGATCTTCAGCAGTACAATCAGCCCTTGTTTTTGGCACATAAATTCCTTCTGCATTCTTCTTAGTAGTAGCTAGGGGACCATCAGTTACTATATCCCAAAGTTCATAGTCTTCCCCTATGATATGATCTCTCATTCTGTTCTTCCACTAAGAGTAGTACAAACCATTGAAAAGTGGAGGTCTGGCAGTGGATTGCCCTTCCCAGTTCCCAGGTGGAGCACTTATTTTTGATCTTATCCTAAGGTGTTAGACTCTTCAAGGATAACCCGCTCTGATACCAATTGATGTTCTAAATGTCAATACCACACAAGATGGGGGGTGATTTGTGTGGTACCTAATTTTCACACTATAAGAACCTGGTTCTTCTAGGTGTTCTAACTTCTACTATTTGCGGAATTAAAATACAGAAATAAAGAACACAGAGATTTTTATGTGGAAAACACCTGGCTCAAAAGGTG